>BLKR01016173.1:0-34968 GCA_011170035.1 Teleogryllus occipitalis | reverse complement strand
CTCCAAAATTTATTTCTATTAAAAGTAAATCAAATACTCATGCGGCGACCAAAGCTCTTGCTGCTGCCCGAACCACGTGGCTACAGACCGAAAAGAAGAAATGGTATGCTACTCGTGACCGTCTCTCTCAAAAGCTGTACTGGACCCAAGGAGAGATTGCATCATGTCTACATCCTGCAGAATGGGACACGCTACAAGACACCATAAGGAGCAGAGTCTTCAAGTTCTGCAGTCGCCGAAAACAAATTCAGGTGAGCAAACTGACACGCCTTCGCGCTATCAACAATAAGTCACATCCTCCATACCATAGCGCGAACAATACCACACACTCTCAAGAATTCCACCCCCGTATCATCAATCTTTCCTCTTGTCCACTTTCCGATAAAGAAACTTCCCTCCTCAACAAAGGCCTTAAATATTCTATACCACATCCACCAACTCACTCTGAAATCAAAACTCTATGCGTACAGACAGATAATATCATTAGCTTTAATCCAAATTCAGATGAAATCAAACACAATATAACACACAACATCAAACAGGAATTAAAACACACTCATTACTCACACATGAACACACAGTCAGAGACAGCAACAAAACACAATCTTAAACAGAAAATAGATAGTAACAACTTACTCATCTCCAAAGCTGACAAAGGGAATTCTATAGTCATTCTAAACAAATCAGATTATCACCAAAAAATGTTTGATTTTATCAACAGTAACAACATTCTACACATTAACAAAGACCCCACAAACAAACACTTATCCGACATCAAAAAAGAACTTGCAGAATCTAAAGCTCTTTTTCCATACCCCAACAGAATCATCCCCTCTAATCCACTTCCACCTCGATTGTACGGCCTTCCAAAAATTCACAAACTTGATACCCCCATAAGACCTGTCGTCTCGTATACCAATACCATTACACACAGACTCGCAAGGAATCTAAACCAAACTTTTTCCACACAGATAAAATTCTCACCCTCCCACACAATCACCAATAGTATCGACTTAGTCAACAATATCAAAGATGTAGTTGTGCCACCTAATGGCAAACTTATTTCCTTTGACGTGACGAACCTTTTTCCAAGCATTCCGACCACAGAATGCAAAACTATTTTACGAGACATCCTTGACAACTCTTTGAGCCCAATACCTATAAAAAACGAACTGTACAACCTGATTTCTCTCTGTTTGGACATAAATTACTTCAAATTTGACAATAAATTCTTCACTCAAAATTCTGGTCTACCTATGGGATCCCCACTTTCACCACTATTAGCAGATATATTTATGGACAACTTGGAAAAACAAAAAAAATTTTTAATTCTGGACACCCTCACCTAACAAATGTGATTTATTGGTATAGATACGTTGATGACATCATAGTACTTTGGACCGGCACTTATAGACAATTGAAAAACTTTACGGACTTCCTAAATTCTATACATTCCAACATACAATTCACTGTGGAAAAAGAAAATGAGAATAGAACTCTTAACTTTCTAGACTTGTCCATCACTTTACTGAAGGACAGGCATGTTTTTGACATATACAGGAAACCGACACACACCGACACAGTCATTCATAACACATCACAACATCCACCTTCTCATAAACACGCAGCTTTCCACAGTATGGTTCACAGATTATTCTCGATTCCTCTCTCCCCTCAGAACATCAGAAAAGAAATCTATAACATAAAACAAATAGCTATCAACAATGGTTACAGTAGTTCTTTAATTGATAATCTTATCAAAAAGAAAACTATCTCTCGCTACACAAACAACTTAACATCTCTCACTCCGACAAACACAAGACAGAAACACAACAGATACACCATCCCCTTCCTTGGAACACTATCACTAAACATTGCCAAAAAACTCAGACAATTTGACATACACGTCACATACAGCACACCAAACAATCTCCAGAACACATTTTCACACAACAAAGATCCTATCCCCCAGTCTCTATCATGTGGAGTATATTCCATTTCCTGTGGCAGTTGCAATGCACAATACATTGGCCAGACCGGAAGATCCTTTAAACAAAGAATCAAAGAACACATACACGCTCTTACACACAAAACAACACAATCACACTTTGCCAGCCATCTCTTAGAACAAGAACACACATTTAATACAGATTGTGACATCAAAATTTTGGAGATAGAAAGAAGATACAACCATAGACTTAAATTAGAAGCTATTCACATCTATAATTTATTGAACAATGCCCAACACACTATTTTAAATGAACAGATTCCTTCTCTCTCACCCCTCTTGAGACTCGCCGCTTCCCACGCTACCACTTTTCCGCCACCCGGCCGGGCCTTTCCCTAATGGCCATTTCTCAGAAAAACCCTGCGCCCCCCCCCTCTCCATTGAAAGCTGTCTTTAAATAGCGGGCAATGCCCGGCACCCTCGCTGTCTTCTTGGACCGAGGCCCCCAGCCACCTCAGAATTGGTATGTCAGTTTGCTCTCCTTAATTTATGTAAATTTATTTACTTATTGTTTTAATTTTAATTCTAATGTAATTTGGTATATTAATGTTATTATTATTATTATTATTATTATTATTATTTTATTATTTCATTGTAGCACTGTAGATGGCCGCAATGCGGCCGAAAAAGCTTTTTGCACTAATAAATATGTACGACAGAACAATGCCTCAATTGAATATCTATACAAATGTCGTAAACACTGCACCACTTCCTACAATTATGTCGGCTGGTTTAGCCAATATGGTGTATGAATTCTATAGAAATTCATTAAAATTCTCGTTGGCAAATCTCCATATTTGGTTTTTGAGCCAATGCATAATATGGAAATTAACTCCAAAATTTATTTCTATTAAAAGTAAATCAAATACTCATGCGGCGACCAAAGCTCTTGCTGCTGCCCGAACCACGTGGCTACAGACCGAAAAGAAGAAATGGTATACTACTCGTGACCGTCTCTCTCAAAAGCTGTACTGGACCCAAGGAGAGATTGCATCATGTCTACATCCTGCAGAATGGGACACGCTACAAGACACCATAAGGAGCAGAGTCTTCAAGTTCTGCAGTCGCCGAAAACAAATTCAGGTGAGCAAACTGACACGCCTTCGCGCTATCAACAATAAGTCACATCCTCCATACCATAGCGCGAACAATACCACACACTCTCAAGAATTCCACCCCCGTATCATCAATCTTTCCTCTTGTCCACTTTCCGATAAAGAAACTTCCCTCCTCAACAAAGGCCTTAAATATTCTATACCACATCCACCAACTCACTCTGAAATCAAAACTCTATGCGTACAGACAGATAATATCATTAGCTTTAATCCAAATTCAGATGAAATCAAACACAATATAACACACAACATCAAACAGGAATTAAAACACACTCATTACTCACACATGAACACACAGTCAGAGACAGCAACAAAACACAATCTTAAACAGAAAATAGATAGTAACAACTTACTCATCTCCAAAGCTGACAAAGGGAATTCTATAGTCATTCTAAACAAATCAGATTATCACCAAAAAATGTTTGATTTTATCAATAGTAACAACATTCTACACATTAACAAAGACCCCACAAACAAACACTTATCCGACATCAAAAAAGAACTTGCAGAATCTAAAGCTCTTTTTCCATACCCCAACAGAATCATCCCCTCTAATCCACTTCCACCTCGATTGTACGGCCTTCCAAAAATTCACAAACTTGATACCCCCATAAGACCTGTCGTCTCGTATACCAATACCATTACACACAGACTCGCAAGGAATCTAAACCAAACTTTTTCCACACAGATAAAATTCTCACCCTCCCACACAATCACCAATAGTATCGACTTAGTCAACAATATCAAAGATGTAGTTGTGCCACCTAATGGCAAACTTATTTCCTTTGACGTGACGAACCTTTTTCCAAGCATTCCGACCACAGAATGCAAAACTATTTTACGAGACATCCTTGACAACTCTTTGAACCCAATACCTATAAAAAACGAACTGTACAACCTGATTTCTCTCTGTTTGGACATAAATTACTTCAAATTTGACAATAAATTTTTCACTCAAAATTCTGGTCTACCTATGGGATCCCCACTTTCACCACTATTAGCAGATATATTTATGGACAACTTGGAAAAACAAATTTTTAATTCTGGACACCCTCACCTAACAAATGTGATTTATTGGTATAGATACGTTGATGACATCATAGTACTTTGGACCGGCACTTATAGACAATTGAAAAACTTTACGGACTTCCTAAATTCTATACATTCCAACATACAATTCACTGTGGAAAAAGAAAATGAGAATAGAACTCTTAACTTTCTAGACTTGTCCATCACTTTACTGAAGGACAGGCATGTTTTTGACATATACAGGAAACCGACACACACCGACACAGTCATTCATAACACATCACAACATCCACCTTCTCATAAACACGCAGCTTTCCACAGTATGGTTCACAGATTATTCTCGATTCCTCTCTCCCCTCAGAACATCAGAAAAGAAATCTATAACATAAAACAAATAGCTATCAACAATGGTTACAGTAGTTCTTTAATTGATAATCTTATCAAAAAGAAAACTATCTCTCGCTACACAAACAACTTAACATCTCTCACTCCGACAAACACAAGACAGAAACACAACAGATACACCATCCCCTTCCTTGGAACACTATCACTAAACATTGCCAAAAAACTCAGACAATTTGACATACACGTCACATACAGCACACCAAACAATCTCCAGAACACATTTTCACACAACAAAGATCCCATCCCCCAGTCTCTATCATGTGGAGTATATTCCATTTCCTGTGGCAGTTGCAATGCACAATACATTGGCCAGACCGGAAGATCCTTTAAACAAAGAATCAAAGAACACATACACGCTCTTACACACAAAACAACACAATCACACTTTGCCAGCCATCTCTTAGAACAAGAACACACATTTAATACAGATTGTGACATCAAAATTTTGGAGATAGAAAGAAGATACAACCATAGACTTAAATTAGAAGCTATTCACATCTATAATTTATTGAACAATCCCCAACACACTATTTTAAATGAACAGATTCCTTCTCTCTCACCCCTCTTGAGACTCGCCGCTTCCCACACTACCACTTTTCCGCCACCGGGCCGGGCCTTTCCCTAATGACCATTTCTCAGAAAAACCCTGCGCCCCCCCCTCTCCATTGAAAGCTGTCTTTAAATAGCGGGCAATGCCCGGCACCCTCGCTGTCTTCTTGGACCGAGGCCCCCAGCCACCTCAGAATTGGTATGTCAGTTTGCTCTCCTTAATTTATGTAAATTTTATTTACTTATTGTTTTAATTTTAATTCTAATGTAATTTGGTATATTAATGTTATTATTATTATTATTATTATTTTATTATTTCATTGTAGCACTGAAGATGGCCGCAATGCGGCCGAAAAAGCTTTCTGCACTAATAAATATGTACGACAGAACAATGCCTCAATTGAATATCTATACAAATGTCGTAAACACTGCACCACTTCCTACAATAATATCTTTAAGGTCAAAAACACAAGTTTGTAGGGGCTCTCTGGCTTTGTTATATAGTCTATCTTGATGACTGGGTATTTTAAATTAATTAGTTCATCCAGTATTTCACTTTTACTTAACACTTCTGGGATGCCTTTGCATACTACTGAGAATGGTTTGTTAGTTGGATCATGGTAGGAGTAATATTGCACTTTTTCTTTTTCACAGTACTTTTTGAAACTTCTGAAGTCTTCTATGGTAGTAAATAAAAGTTTTGCTTCGTTTTTAATCACTTTAGTTGTGATTTAGTTATTTGTAATATTTTTTATCTGTTCAATGAGTTAATAATAATAATAATAATAGTAATAATAATAATAATAATAATAATAATAATAATAATAATAATAATAATAATAATGTCTTTATTAATGTCGAGGCTCAGGCCATAGGTCCTGCTCTTCCGCATAACCACTGAGTCTACATTGATGCAGGGTAGTAACATATAAGAGGGGAGGGAAATCTGTACATTTACGTCTGGGAGTGCAAAACTAGGGACCATCTCGGCATACGCCTTAAGTGATTGAGTAAACCCAGAAAACCTTAATCAGGATGGCGGCTTAGGGCCGAACATCATCAATATATAGAAATGGAAGAGAAGAGAAAAATGAGAGAAGGGAATCATAAATGAAAATTAAGTAGAAAATACGAACGAAAAAGAAAAAAGGAACGTCGCTGACGTTTTGTTCCCCTCGTAAATGAATTGGGTGATGAACTTATTGTTGAAGGAGTATTTTGATTTGACTCTTGTTGATTGGGTTGACTGCTTGGATGGTTTATTGCATTGTTGATAACGGGTTCTCCTCCGAACATGTCACTGAATGGTTGTTTTGCTATGTATTTTTGTGGGCTGATTTCGCTGACTTCTTGCGGTTGTTGTAATTGCTAGGGCTGACCTGTTTGTGGTTGATGAGGATGTTCTTGGATTTGAAATTGCAGATTTGGCTGCATTGATTGAAGCGTTTCATTTAATGATGTAATTTGCATCTCTTCACTGAGATTCTCCTGAGGCTGGGTTGTTTGTGGTGACTGATGTTGAATTAACGGTTGTCCTTGATGAGTAGAAGATTGTTTCTTCTATAGAAGTAGTAGTTGCTGTTGATGCTGCTGAAGAAGTTGTAATTGTTGCTGCTGATGTTGTAATAGATGTATTTGTGTTGCTGGGGAATCATAATGAGCACTGTTAGTCGCATATGGTGTCTCTATTGCGTTTACAAACGATCTTGATGAGTTAAGTACCCCCACCTTGAGGCTCCTTTGTTCGTTCATTTTAACCACTCACAGTCACTGGTTGCTATTGCACTCACTATTGAAAATATTTAAATAAAATGTTGCAAATATAAACTGATAATTATTTTGTTGTCAAAATATACTATAATATATTTATAATATTTAAAATGAGATTTTTGTGCGACACCAGTTTCCATACAGACACAATCACACTCAGTCTAAGCACATTCAAGGTGAGAGAGTTCTGGTTCCTGTTATGTAGGGTTTCTCGGAGCGAACAGAGAAGCTCTAATTAAATCTCTAGGTGTGCAATCACCATTCGTTGATCTTTACACTTAAAAACATTTACTCTATCTTCTTTCGGAAGATATTTGCGCATAGGAGTTTTTGAGGTCATGAAATTTACTTCAGTACTTCATTCAGTCACGGCCTTATGTTGTCTCATATCTGGTCGTGCCGTAAGCAATCAACTCTAAGCAAGAATATACTCAAATTCAACCAATCCGAGATGTCTATCACCATGTGATTATCACTTTTTTTTGCACTCCGGGGTAATCACTTTGTTCCCCTTTTTAAGATAAAGTGAGCTATTGTTTGAGGACCATAATAGTTTGCGAGCATCAATATAATATTAAAATGTGTCGGTTTGGTAATGTTAAAAACTCTAAAATAGAATTTATAATTAAAAATACTGAGTCGAAAAAAATGGCAAAAGAAACAGAAAATGTGTGGAAGCAATTTCAAGAATTTTGTGAAGAAAGAAAATACAAATGGACAGCACAAACCACAAATGAAGAAATTACACATATTTTAGGTAATTAATATGCGAAGATCACAAATATGCTATGAAAACTATGTGGAACGTTACAACCAAACTTATTCGGAAAAATACTTTAATGACTACACACGTGTGTTGAAAACATTCAGTGTCTGACTTTGACTTGTGTGCGCCCTAGGCTGTCAAATGTTTTAGCGCCCTTTTAATTTGCTTTTTTAAACATTAAAGCTATTTATAATATTTTGGATAAAAATTGTTGTACAAATATTCTGTACGTATGAATAATTGATTATACGTATACGTATAAATAATTCTCACCGCGATATTGATTTAATAAATATGCGATATTTTTGAATTCATTTTATCGGTATATCAATGTGTGTGTTTGTATTGTAACATACCAAAAATGTTGGACATTGTATTTAGGCAAATAAAGGTCGAAATGTTGTAGATATTGCAAAAGACGTGGGTTTCTATGGTGCACATACGCAGATGACACCGTAGCCACGCGAGTTCGTCCTGAGACGTGGGTCTCATATGGTGCAGATATGCAGATGAACCCGTAGCAACGCGAGTTCGTTTGAAGGACACCGTAGAGAAGGACACCGTTCGTTTGAAGGACATCGTAACCGTGAGAGCTGTAATGTAAACACGCAGGGTACACCGTAGCAACGCGAAACAACAACGAGTTCGTTTGGAGACAAGTGCAAGGTTCACCGTAGCAACACGAAAAAAAAAAACAATAGAGAAAACACACAGCGAGCTTTGAAGGGTGGACCAGATTGGGAATTAGGGCATTCCGACTCGTGTCGTGGTGGTGAGCGCATCGCTTGCGCGTTTTTTCTTCAGGTTGATTATCAAATTGGGACTTGTGATATTTCGTGAGAGTGAAATATTGAACTTGAACTTAGAATATTTTCGCATTAAATGTGCAACTGGAACTTGTAAAATTTACTTGCTGTACCATTGCACACTCGGACTTGTAATATTTTCATGAGTGAGCTGGAATATTGTGAATTTAGAATTAAGTGAACTTAGAATATTTTCGCGGTGGAGTTACAAGTTTTGACTTAGAAATTTTACCAGTGAATTGTGAATTGCCAGGTCAGGAGATAGAAAATAATATTAGAGGGATATTATTCCGACCTGGGAAAGTAATCAGTTTGAAGTAGATGCCCACCTGAGGCGCAGGATAAACAGTATAGGCACTGTTTGTGAAGTAGTTGGAGGAAGTTTCGACCTGGTCGCTGATCATCGTGGACTTCGACAAGGAAGATTGGTCTACTCTACGTGGAGACATCGAGCGACGTACGCGCGAAGGGGCAAGAAAGGATAAAATTTTCTATAACGCTGTATTGTAATAACGAGAAAAATGGTCATGACCTAACGATAAATTGTAATAATTGATGATATTTGATAACTTTGGCATGCATAGTAAATTATAATTCATAGTTTGAAAGAAAACTGATTCTTATTTGCCATTACATGCAATCCTTGAGTAGACATTTTAGAATTATTTTCATATTTTTCGTCACTCCGTATGGATGGCGGATTGAGTAATTGGTTGCGGAGTAAGTAGCAACAATTATTTCATAGAACCCGTCGACCGAGCTAGCGGGATTGACACTTATTATTTAGTAATGACGTTTCAGCATGTGTAACACCACCACTAGTGTGGCAGTCGTCCGAAAGAATGCTCTTTCGAGCTTTGAATATCTCAGGGGGCAGGATCTTTAAGATATGAGAAAGACACACCCAGACCCGGAATTAGGTAAAACAGTGATATATTCTTAAAATATTGCACAAATCAACCCTTTTACACTGTCACAAAATTAAAGAACAAAAAAAATACCCAATTGCTGGCAGCGCGCTTGAACGCATGCAAACCACTGATGGTAAGACCTCTTAGAGAAATTTCCAAAGAAATATTTGCTTATGGTTTCACTCTTCTCCTAGCTAGCGATAATTTTCCTTATAACACCCGTGCACGGAGTTCTTGCATAGCCAATACTAGTGGATGAAATTTATTTTTTTTTTTTACACTTCCTGAATTACTTTACCAGCACACATTATTACAGGTCTTACTGCTATTCGCGTACGAGATTTCCTCGTCAATTACATACAAAATGAGGAACACAAATGAATTATCTTTAATACAGCTTCGGAATGAAATGTACTACCGGCGTACGAGGTTATGAAATACTTCGCTGTTACTCAATTTTAAGGCGAACATACAAATTTTAGTATTCTGGTTTCTGGTACCAACACTACCTTTCTAGTTCCTGTCTCCCACCTCAGTTTTATGCAATTTGGAAATTCAGCCGTGCCGCCACTCGCGTTCCTAGCACGTAGCCCGGTTCGGTGCTGCTCCGATGGCCACTCGGTCTCCTTTGCGCCCGCCACCAGATCCAGGGACCAGTCTTCTTTGCGCCCACCCCCAGATCCACGGACCAGTCTTCTTAACGCCCGCTGCCAGATCCACAGTCCAGTCTTCTTAACGCCCACCACCAGATCCACGTCTCGCCTACCTTCGCCCGCCTTCTTGCGACACGAGTACGCGTATTACCCAGTCTCTCCGCGTGTGCTAGTTAGCGTGTCGCCTCACATGCTTTACAAAAACTCTCACAGTTCCGCAACTACAGCCACTATTCTGATTCGTTCTAAATTTCACAGTTCTTACTGCGATCTCCTATAATGTTCTCCTTACACCACGTAACCTCGCAACTTTATCATTTCCCACTTCCTAACACCTTCAGAACTTCCGCTTCTCTCCCTCAACTATTCCGGTACCTTACTCGACTTCTCATCTTGGCGTCTCACACAAGAAGGGGCCTTTTCCTCGCTGCTCCGCCGTTTAAATGTTGCCGTGACGTCACGGTACAACCCTACTTCGCTGCCCATATTGCGGAAGTGCACCGCCGCCGCGCTTCAGGCCGCAACTAACAGGTAGCGCCTTTTTCGATCAGTAACCGACGTTCTATTATACCTTCGCTCTCCACGTCTCCGCCGTCGTTGCGTGGGCGTTGTGGCGATGCCCAAACGTCACAATGTATATATATATATATATATATATATATATATATATATATATATATATATATATATATATATATTACAGAACACACACACACACATACACACACATATATATATATGTGTGTGTGTGTGTGTGTGTTCTGTAATACGGAGTAACTTGTTGATTGATTGATTGATTGATTTTTTCGGGTTTCTGGGCGCGTCAACTGCTTTGATCATTAGTCCCGATACTGTATTGCATGTTTTTTTCGCGGAAGCTGGCGGTGATTTTCCCGCGCTGGATGGCGAGATCCGGCGCCGACCTACCGTCGGCTAGTGGGGTTTCCCCCTAATCAGGACTCTCCCACCAGCGGGGCACCGCCCCAGCCGGGACAAGTTCTAAGCTCCCAACCGGTCTCCCAGAATATATGGTAGTGTAGTGCATGTTAGTGTAAGTGTAAGGGGAGAGGATAGGACAAGGAAAGGGAAGGACAGATCGCATGCGGTCCGTACCCCGTTTTGTAGGGTACTGCTCCGGCATGCGCCTAGTGTTGATCGGAGAAACCACGGAAAACTACCGATCAGAGCAGCCGGCCGCTAGAATTCTCCTCCAGACAGCGACTGAATTCGACCTAGCTGAAAAGCTAGTGTCGAAAATCCTGCCGCCGTCAGGACTCGAACCTAGTACCTCCCGGTCAGAGGCGCTGAAGTGACATCAGTTGATGCACTGAGCTACTGCTCCCGGTGAGTAACTTGTTGTGTTGATATTTTTTCTGTGAATCCAAATTGTTCCATTGGTATCGCTTTTGTTAAGTAGAGATGTTTGTTTAGTCTTTTCAGGATATTTATTTCGAAAATTTTTGAAAGGTTTCTAACAAGCTTATAGGGCAGTAACTGTCGATGAAGGCTCGCGTTTTTGTGTGGTTTGGGGATGGGAATGATAATTGCATGCTTCCAAGTCAATGGGAAATAGCCGATTCTGAAGCATGAGTTAAAAATTTTATTTAAGAATGCTATTGCTGGGGGTGTTAAATACTTTAGAGTTGTGTTATTAATGCAATCATGACCTGGGGATATTTTTGTTGGAAGGGTTTCTATGGTTTTATACAATTCGGTCGGATATGTGTATTGGATTTTATGGGGAGGTCCGTGAATACTTTCTCTGTCTGTTTTTATTATCGTGTTGTGTTCGGGATGAAATTTGGTGTTATTTAAGGTGAATGTCGATTCAAAATAGTAAGTTCTTCGACTTTATGATATGACGAATAAGCTTCATCTGTCGTGGCTTTTTAGGGGAGGAATTGTGTTTTTCTTTTTTAGTATTTTCTTGGTGAATTGCCAAATGTTGTTGGTGTTTAGTGAGTTTAGTAGATTATGAAATTATTCATTTTTGTGATTTTTTGACAATGTTAGTGATTAGATGTAGTTCCCTCTTAAGTTCTCTAGTTGAAAGTTGAATCCATAGTCTTCTGGTTTTATTTTTTGTGATATTGCATTTTGGATAGATTGAGGTAATTTGCTGTGTGTTTGCTTGCGTTTGGTAATATGATGGGTTGAGATTTTTTAATAGTGAAGATAATTAGTTCGTTCAAATAGTTTATTGATTGATCTATTTCAATTGTAGTTTTCAGGATCTTTATTCTGGGAATTGCATTTCTGATTAATGTTTGATAGTTTGCCCAATTTACTTTTAAAGTATTTATTTTAGTGGCAGGGACGTTTTGATAGGTTAATTGTTGGGTGGTCATTAATACCGGAATGTGATCCGAGTCTAGTTCAAAAATTGTTGAATTGTGAAATTTTATTTTTGTGTTGGTTATGGCTAAATCAATGATATCAGGTTTGCCCAGACGGTCGAATGGATAACATGTTGGTTCGGGAGGAGAGAAAACTTTTAAAATAGATTGGTTAATTATATTGGCTAATATTTTACCGTTGTGATTGTTGGATTGGCAGCCCCACCTTGTATGTTAGGCGTTGAGGTCACCTAGCAATAAGACATTTTCCGTGGGCTGAAAGAAATTTTTTAGGTTTGCGTTTTGGATTTTTGTACTTGGTGGCTTATATACTGATATTATTTTCCATAATTGATTATTTATGTTTATATTAATTGCGATGGCTTCAATGCCAGGGGAGTCAGGGAGATTTGTTTAGTAGTGATTATAATATGCTTTTACTGCTATTAGTACGCCTCCACCCTTGGTTTCAGATCTATAGATCTGTAAACAGTGTATTCGGATGAACAGTTTTTTTTTTTATTTAGGTGCATTTCAACTATGCATGCAGTGTCAACGTTATTGTTGGGTTTATTTGCCATTGTTACTAGTTAAATATGCAGTTACAGAATTTTGTGCCAATTATAGATGGTATTAAAGAATTGATGAAATTAATAATGAATGAGGTGATGGCATTTATTATTGTGTTGATTATTGGCGTGAGAGATTGTTGGCGTGAGGGTCTGACGATTGAGCAGACTGCATGAATATGTGTACTAAATTTTTAACTTGTTCTGACCTCATATGAAGAATGCTCATACAATTTTGTAGTAATATAACGGGAGTGACAATGCGGAAATTAGTTTAGGATTTTATTTATTTCAAACACTAGATTTGTTCATATCTTTTAAACCTTGCGTGATAGAAACTTTTTATAATGATTTTCGAAATCAGCGTGAATGTTTCCTAAGCAATCACGTACTTTCATTCTGGAGGTATAAAAAAAATTATTTTTTTCCCTAGTGTAATCTTTACCTGTGATTGTGGTGTAACGATAATATCTGACATTAACAGTTAGGATTATTCAGTTTCACGGAAGGACTTAGAACTTAAAGATACGTTCGTTCTTATTTAGAATTTCCAACTACATACTATGTTTAAAAAACTAGTGTTGCTACACTGTACAATACATTACAGTATGCATACGAGAAAGTCAAAAACAATACCCCATTCATCACGTAATAAAAAAGATGGACGAGCAATTCGTATCTGTTTAGCGACGAATAGTCTTAGGTCAGTAGTAACATTATTATCGCCAAGTAATAATAACCCAGTAATTGTATCACAATATTAAAAAAAGTCATTGTAAGCGAACAAATATCAGTAATATTGAAGTCGCATGTAACTATACCCTATGAAAACGTTCTATTTAATGCCATGCTTTTACTAGCAAATTCACACTATTGGCCTTTAAACATATGTTTGGTGTGGACCCTCGCTTTCCTCTCGATAACTTCTTTGGGATGAGACGAATTCCCTCCCCACCCCCTCCCTCGGCAGGGCACTTCCGACGCCCTGCATGACGACAGTAAGTATAACTTTCCTGCTCTGCAACAACCTGGGGATACGTTCTGTACCAGTACCAGTGGAAAAAAATCCAAATCATTGCCCCCACTCTGAAGACATTTCCACAAAAACGACCCAAGGAATTCAGGTTTCGGCAGTGCTGAGCGGATCGACCTCGGCCTTCACCCGATTCGCAGCGCGAAGGTGTCACCGCGCAGACTGACCTCTCAGCGCGCTCCGACGGCGAGGAGGCTGAGTTACGGGCGCGCCTGTGACGTAAGGTCGTTCGCCGGTTCACGCGGCGCGCGAGGCATGCGGCAACACGTGAGGGCTCGCGCTAGCGGAGCACGGAAGCTGCTGATATCAGAGTGCCTCAAGGACTTTTGGCGCCTCCTCCATCAGTGCATTTTTTAACCCGAAAAGACGAATCGGCCACCAATCTCCTCCCCTCCCCTACATACATACACACACACATACATACACCGGGAGCGGTTCCTGAAATAGTCCTGTCCGGTGAACGGGCAGGGGCGCCCAGAGGAAACTAGTGGTACTACATCAGCATATACTTTCTCGCATTGTTTCTAACTTTTCCAATTTTTGAAAAATCAGTGTAAAAGAAAATTAGATCTGCGCTATTTTTTAAACGCCATTTGCACTTTACATGGAAAACATTTGAACTAAAAATTTGGAACCGGTTTTGAGAAAACATTTTTTAAAAGAGTGCGTTAAATTTAACCAGAATTTACACGAAAACTTATTGTTTTCAAAGAATTGTACACGACTTTATTTAAAAAAATATTTTTGAAACAAAATTTAAGAAATAATGTTTATCAGCAATATTGTATTTCTTTCGCAATGTTAATAATTTGCAATTTTCAAAAATATGAGAGTTTGACGAAAATTAAACAGTACCATGATTTAAACGTCCATTGCTACACATGCCGAAAAAATGTTCAGAAAAAAACATTTTTGTGAAAACTGTTTAAAAATTGCCTAATTTTAACGCAAAACCACGCGAAAACTATTCATTTTCGAAAAAAATATATCATCTTATTTCATTACCTATCTTTGATGGACATTGCTTTTAGGAAGAAATTTAATATTGTAGTTTTAGAAAGATGTTGAACTATTCCAATTTAGATGTAATTCAGTGAGGTAAACGAAAATGCGTCCTACGCCATTTGAAAGCGTCCTTTGCTCTATTTGAGAAATAAAAATTAAGTTAAAAACTTTGGAGCCTTTTTTTTAAATTGAAAATATTGAAGCTCCATTTAAAGTACCCCCACAAATCAAAATATAGATGAGATATTTTTTTCCTTATTGAAAACTATTTTTAGTGCTAGATCTTAAAATAAATTTATAGTTGAGTTCGAACCCTAGTGCGGAGAGAAAGTGCCTGATGATTGGAAACACTTCTGCAGGTTCATATACTATACGCGCAAGTTTTCTTGATATTGCTTAGCCGGGAGTGCGGGAAGACCAGGACTCTAGCTACGTATCGACTTAAAAGGGCGTACCAACTGTGGGCATGAACTTAACACGCCAAAGCAGGCCACGAAAAATGCTGTGATTGTTTTGAAAGGACGAGATGGTTGTTGCCAGCATTGTAAATTGGTAGTACGTGCGGTTCCGAATCGGGCCTAAGTATCTCAACGGGCCATGCTAGTCAGCGCTGGATGAGGAATATGGAGTACGTGTATCAAGAAAACTTGCGCGAGCAATAGTATTATTAATACTGCGTAGCCGTTATAAATAAAGCGAGAAAGTTAGTGTTGTTGTAGCACCACTAGCTTACTGTGATATTTCCTTTCCTTATAATTTTTGAACTAAGCAGCGTAATTTTATGACTGAAGAATCAAAGAACCAAATGATTTATTTTTAACAGGAGAGTGATTGAGTTACTTAAAAATAGATGACAGTCACTGACATATAAGACTTCTGTATACTTACAAACTAACTTTCGAAATATTAATAAGTATAACGCATATGTGTGTAAATATGAGAAAGTAAATTAATATGTGTTAGACAACAATAAATATGGCGAGCACTCGGTTCCGTTTTTTCGTTTGAAGCAAAAAATCTACTTATGTAGTCCACTTTACAGCCTGAATGCTATTAAACTGCCAAAATGTGTATTATATTAAGTCATTCATTACATTGAATGAATGAATTACATTTGTTTTTTAATTATTACACGCATATTACATTGAAGTGAATGAATTGCAAGTTACTCGTTCTAAAATTACAAACACAGCGGTCCAAAAGATTTAAACTATTTTAGTTTTTTTAAGATGTGTCTTAAAGCATCTGGTTACAAAACGAGATTGGAAAATGGCCAAACCGTTAGGCCGAGTTCATTGTTCATTTCACTGTTCTCAACAAGGAACCGAAACACACTTGGAGTATTTTTTTCGACATGAGTGAATATAGTTCTGATTTGGAAATAGAAATAGCAGGAAATGTTGCTTTAGAAACATTGTTACCTAACAAGTCAATAAAGAAATATAAGCGTGAGTATTTAATTTTTAAAGATTGGTATGGGAAAAAAAGTTCATTCCACATCGGAAAACGTTTTGATTGCTTACTTTTCTGGCAAGTGAGAGAAGGAGAAACCAAGTAGTCTTTGGTCCCACTACTCTATGTTGAAGAGTACAATATCACGTAATGACAATATTGATATCAAATGTAAACGTAAGCTTCCGCGGCTCGAGTTCGTGTTTTCTTGGCTGTCCGGGTGACGTCGCGTCGTTGGCTGAGAGGCCAACGTTTCGCATGACATGTTGGAGGCTTCCTCAAGACTGACACAGCGGTGCTGCGCGACCGGTATTATATACCGGACAGCCAAGAAAACATTGATATCAGTAAGTTTAATCTGTTATTAGCGTTTTAAAACGGAAAAGTGTAGGATACAAGACGAAGAAGTCCAAAATATTCTCAAAAGAAGAATGGCAAAGTACGCCATTTCTTTATCGCTCTAGTGTGGTAATGAAGTGCATTGCCACACTAGGGCGGTAAAGTACTTCGTTACGAAACTGATTATACTGGCATAATATTTTACTTTAACTAACCAAAGTGGATAAACGAATTTATACAGCAATCAGGTGTTTAATTACCCAGGTCGACAATTTGAAGCTAAATTTAATCGCCAGAAATGAAAGTAGGTGTTTGTATAGCATTTGTTTGATCTAAATACGAATCTGGTTTGGGTTTTTGCCTATCACATAACATTGATGAAATAAAACGCATTTTCGGAAATACACATAGAATCAATTTCTGTGGCTATAAATGCGAACTTGACGCTTATTACCAGACAATTAGCAGATCTCATGTGGAAATACTGAATAGATTGAGTTGTAAAGATAAGTCATAAGTTGAATAAAAACAGATTTGCGAACTAAAAATGCACAGCTATTGATTTCCTATTGTGAATGTTTTGGTCATCTCGGCATAGCATCCAACAATACTCTGCAAGCATGGATTGATTCCAAAAGCTTTGGTACCTCACCTCCGTAACTCTATCGTCCTTCTGAAACATCTCTCCCATCTCGTCACTAACGTCACCTAGGTTGGATGGGAAAAAGTGTAAATGGGAATGCAGGAAATGAAGTTCCAGAGACAAGCGGTATCCCACGTCATGATATTAATCTAGTAATTTTTGCACACTTTCTTTGTAATCTTTTTATCAAAAAGATTGTTCTAAAGTCACTGAAAACGTTTACAGCCCTCATTTCGATATCACTCAGTCGTACTTCAAATACTGGGTCCTTCAATAGCTCCTTGATCTGCGGCCAAACAAAGGCACCTTTTAGTTTGGCAAGAGATATTTTGCAAAACTTGCCACTTAAGTACAGGATACCATTCGAATTTATTTTGCCAAGTGTTTTTACAAAGGTTTTAATCAACCCGAGCTTAATATACAATAGTGGCAGTAGCACCTTGCGTGTAGCAAGCAGAGGGATATGTTGAACATTTTCTTCTCCTTGATTGAAAGAACTTTTTGGCTTTCAGTCACGCTTGATGTAATGTTGTACCGTACCTAGACTATTCCACAGGCAATGGAAGCAGCAGAACTCGGTAAACCCTCCAACATTCTGATAACTTTAAAATCTCCACAGATGTTTCACTGATAACGATTGTACTGAATTGCTTCTAGTAAGTACTTAAATTTGCATGCGTTTCTTTCAAAAGAACAGAGAGGGCAATGGGTGTAGAAAACTTTACACAGTCAATGTGCAATGACATTGTCTTCAAACTGGGCTAGGATGCGTCGATAAATAGGCACCATCCTGAAGTTCAGTGCTCTTGCTTCAATTCTGTAAAGACGATTTATCATCTCTTTACAGAATACCATTGGACCATCTACGGAAAAACATTGCTCTAGATCTTTGCGTGTCGATCTGTAATAAGAAATAAAAATATTATTCTCTACCATATGTTTTCTTTCAGTCTCAATGCTAACAGTTCTGCTTTGATTTTGGCTATCGAAAGATTCCTAATGAGATTATTTAATTCGGATTGAGTAAATTTCTGTGTTTCTATATTGGAAATTTCGTGAATACATTCTGGATCTGAAAACTCTCTACTTCTTCAAGATCACTACTCGATGCACATTCCGTTTCTTGAACTACATTCATATTACATGGAGGATTGGGAATCGGTGACTGGTCATGAGGCACTGGTCTTATTGCAGAATTGCTTATTCGGATACACTAAGCAATGTTTATTCATTGTCGAGAAACTCTTAATACGGATACAGCAAAAATAGCAAGCATGACTGTGATTGATTAGCTCACGCCTAATCACAGGAACGGCGGAAGGCATAGAATGTATCTTGTTTTGTACCTAATCTCCTAACCCCGATGCACATGGTTTGCAAATAACATGCGGTTCCCGTCTTTTATCTCGATCAACTCGAGGTCATCAAAAATACAACTGGTCTTCTGATGTCTAGGGGAAATCATCAAATTTTGCTGTAAAAGAACCACCATCATAACAGCAGTTATTCGGATGATTGTGACACGTGCGAAGAATGAAATATCACATAATCTGCAACGAAATAAAGTCGTTGACCGATTCAGAATTAGCGCAATTACTTTGTATTTGAGCATTGGAATACTTTCCACATGGTGTAAGTTATCAATAAGTTCATGCCTCAAATGAACTAGAACTCACGAAATGGAAAATGTGTGTATGGAGAAGACGTTACCTGGTACAGGATAAACTGCAGTGCTTACTCCGCTTTTGCGCTGAAAGAAATGTACACCTAGTGGAAACACTGATGAATCACTGTCATAGAATTTATTGTAATATATTCAGCAGTGGACACACGTCTTTCTCGTTAGACGCACTTGCTGAAACCGAAGTTCTGATCGTTTCCCCATAGAAGACAGTCTTATTTCTGCAAAGGGCACGGAAATGATTCGTATTACACATCCCCCAAGAGTTCCCGGAAACCATGTTCCGTGAGACCGATGAAATTATGATTACTGAGAAACTGTATGTGATAAGCGAAAACTGATACCATATTTGAAATAAGCACTCTTAATTCTAATAAAAACCCTTATAGTCTTTTCTAGCGAAAAAAACATTGTTGACCTGTGTTATTAGTTTGATACTTAAAAGAATAATAATCTTGTATTACACTAGCCTGCGAATTTAAACTTTTTGTTTTTTGTTTAAAGAAAAGAATGAGATTTTAGATAACGTCGATGAGCTGAATCCGAATTTTCAATCCGTTTACTTCTATCACGTAAGGTTTTCTTGCGAAATCACTTTGTATATTGTAAAATTTCATGAATTTCATCTCAAATGTTTCCATAATCTTTTTAAATTTAATGAGAAAACAATATTTAGTGTACACAACTTCCTGAAATTACTTTGTACATGTCACTAGTGCTTTTGCTTTATTTTATCTTTTTACTTCACTACTGGAAAGTTTCATACAAATTTTACACCCGTTGATTCGTACTTGAGAAAGTTCTCCTGCTCTTTTTTCTTTTGTCTTCAGGCACCCATTTCACGCTTTAACTTAAGTCTACAAACATACTGATGCTCTAGCATCCCTGGTACCTAAGATAAAGCTTAGTTTCGGTGAAACATTAAATTAGAATGTCAATCATTCTGTTGCTGGTCGTCGTAGCGGTTGGACGTGCTTTAGCGGAGCTCCGGGTGAGACAATGGGTTGCTACCTGCAGGAGTATCGGGCGCGCATCGGGGTGTGGGCCGCGCGCTTTTCCTCGTGCGCAGCGCCGGCACCCTCGGCATCGTTTCGCGGGGACGGTGCAGCTGCTGGAGCAGCATCGTTGTGTGCGACCACGATAGCGGTGCTATTATTAATTGGAGGTGTCGAACCTAATCCGGGACCTGCAGTTGAAGCAGATGCAATTCGCATCGTGTGCAGTGGGTGCAACAGCAACCTTAAATCGGGGAAACAGTGCGAGTTGTGTGGACTGTGGTACCATGCGAGTTGTGGTAAAAACGGGGACATGGATAACGGCAAATGGTTTTGCAACAAGTGCAAAGAAAATCGAGTTCGTCTACTGGAAGAGAAACTGGAAGCTGCTCTTCTTCAAATCCAAGAGTTGCAGGAGTTAAGGCTAAATGTACCGACACTAGTTCCATTTGTCGCCACCACGTGGCAGCACCAAAATAAGCAAAATTTACTAGACCGATAACGTCTGAACAAATTGTCCGATTTTCGATCTGTAAACGGCATTGGACTCCTTTTTAAAATAGAATTCACGCTACGATGCCGTTTTTTCAAAAAATATTTCCAAAAAAATTTTTTAAATGATTTCTCATAGTTTCGGGAAGAAATTAAAAAATGTGGGCTTATAGCGCGATGACGACGTGCTTCCTGAATCCAACGCCGTGTCAATCATGCAAATCGGATGAATAGGAGCGGCGTAAAGTGAAATTTCGGAAAAAATACCTGATCCCCCTTCCCCCCTCCCCCTTCCGCAGTGAACTTGGAGTGAGCATTCGCAACGATATTCGAGAACCACTGTCCCAGTGCCATATCGGATTTGGAAATCCCGGAACCCCTCCCCCACGGTCACTTTAGCCTAGCCCTTCGCGGCGGGCGCTGAAAGAACGCCCGCCGGTGCCTAGAGGTTCTCACACAGTAACAACCTGCTCCATGGTTTCACAATGGGCAAACTGAATCAGACCTGTAGAGATATTTCAAGATTTTCACCGTGAAATATAAAGATGGAGTCTCACAATTGTTATAAATCTTGGAAACTCAGTCATCGAAGTGAAGATTCGAAGGATTATATAGTACGAGTATATACACTTTACCTTCGATTCCTCTCCATTCGCGTGATTGTGATTATTATTATTATTATTATTATTATTATTATTATTATTATTATTATTATTATTATTATTATTATTATTATTATTATTATTATTATTATTATTATATTATTATTATTTTATAATTAATAATAATAATAATAAAGTCCTAATGTTTCGTTCTTTTCAAGTATTATATTTCTCTGCTAAGAAAGCAAAGGATAAAAGTCAGAGAACTCAGCAGGGTATTCCAGCGTAGACCAAGACAAGATAAAGAAAAGTTTCTTCAAGAAATATAGCACGTCATACGTAGTTTTTAACTGTTTTTTGACGCTAAATAAATAAATAAATAAAAAGAAAAATGCAAAGAAGTGGAAGAACATAACAACAAAAGGAGACCTAAAGAAATGTTCCGGGTCATTCGAAATATGACCAGGGAGTGTAAACTGGCAATGAGGAATAGGCAGGGACCGAAAAGGTATTAGATACCGGTAAAATACCGGTATTTTACATACCTTTTTCAAATACCTATGTTCTTTTATACCGGTAAAATACCTCTATAGGACGTCTATAACGGTATGGACGTCCATAAAGGTTATAAGGGTATTATACCTGTATTTTCAATGAAAAACAATAGCTTACCATCCATAAATGTCGACTAAATAAGTTATTTTAGTTAATATCTCACAAAATGTTTATTAAACTAATATACTTTTATAATTGTTATTTATTGTTTGAATTATTATCTTGTTCATATATAACACTCGGTTACTAATAATTAACGAAACGCGAATGATTCCACTAATTCTTGTATAGTAAATATAATCTCCACTTCGTCACTGCACAATGTTCTCGTCCACTGAAAACTGCTCACCGCCCTCTTCCTACGCTTGGGCATATCGAATTGCCCTAGTGTAGCACGCAGCCCGCCGAAGAACGCGGCGAGATGTCTGCAGAGGTCAGAAAAGTCACGTTATCAGAACAGCAGTGTGCCAGAGGTGCGACCCTGCTTCCAGCTCAGAAGGGTGACTACACTTGAGCGCGTGCCCTGGCGGCGCTGGGCTTGGATAGAAAGGAGCGCGAAATGAGGAGCAAACATTCAAAACGTGACATGTCCACTTTACTCCTTTTCGAGAAAACGCAAAAATGTTATGTCATCAAAATTATGCAGATGTTTTATTTATACTTAATTCTGAATTATGTAATAATGATAGCTAAATATATTATTAATATAAAATTTAAATATTCTATGAACTTACATTTAAAGAAAACAACATTTATGTCAACTGGTAAAAAAGGAAGCCTGAACATCAACGGAGAAGTGATATACATGGCAGGCGAAGTTAAATACTTATGAATTACAATAACAAATTCTGGATACTGTACAGAAAAACTAAAGAGAGGAATAATTTTAGAAAAAGAAGTGGAAAGAAAATTACACAAATTCATAAAATATGCAGGCATATCAAGTGATTGATTTCTAAAATTTTAGGTCCCGGAACGCGCTCAAAATGATTTATTAATTTAATAGAAATAATTATATATTTATAATATAATGTAATAATTATCAGCGAGATACAGGAACGCCGTTCCGTCGTGTTCCGTCAGAAATCAAGCCTTGCGTAAGACCAAAATCCAAATAATCGAGAAAATGGTATTTCTAATCCTGTTGTGTGGGTGTAAAAGCTGAACATTGAGATAGGCCGAAAAAAGGAAGATGCTTTTGAAGTATGGACACGGAAGAAAATATTACGTACAATGGAAGGGCAAAAAGATAAATGCCGAAATTTTGAAAAGAAAACAGAACTTTCTCTAAAAGCCAAAGCCAAAAAATGGAAAATAAAATATTTTTGACATACTATGAGTCAAACAAAATCTCTAGAAAAAGATATTATGCTTGGAATGATAGAATGAAGCGGAAGAAAAGGGTGTAAGTGGCACAATTGAATAACTAATACACAATATCACAAACAAAAGGAAAAAGGCAGTTCGAGTCCGAGTGAGCAATGAACAAATTGCTAGCATCCTATTGCTGTGTATATCCAGATAGGTCTAACAAGGGATGGCTTGCGATCTATGTTCTAGTACTATTTCTCTGCGCGTTCAGACCCGCGAAGAATTGGGACCTGCAGATGAAAGGAGAGATGCTCACAGCCGCTGCTTGACCGGGACTGGAGCCGACAAATAGACATCATCGCACTGAACAGTGTGTTTGATACCCGCAGTCTTTCATGCGTACATTCTGCCATTATTAGGGAAGAACTCGCTGAATTATCGGCGCGTCCCCTCCCAGTTTCGGATAGCAAGAAAAGCGAAGGAATGATGCTCAAGTAATACAAATGCAAATATCAATGTTCAAAATTAAAACATCTTTAAAAAACCTGGTTTAGAAACATCGATCAAGTTCGTGCGGAAGATAATTTGTTTTGACAGTGGCCGTGATTGTTAATTTATAATTACGATTTAGACAAAACGGCAAAAGAAAGTTTTCAGGCTTAGTTTCGCTGTTATTCTTTTTACTATCGCCCAGGGTCATCTTATGGAGTCACAACTTCCTCAAATGGGTACAGGAAGGTGTGCGAGAGACCTTACACCTAGAGTGCTTGCGTTGGCCGCCTCTCTGCGTACGGTAGGACATACGTAGGAAATGCCAGAAAAATGGGGTCATTTCTTGGGCTGAAGATAGTCTACTGGATGAGGATGTTACAATCACCGTTCGCTTTATTCGAACACATGTATTGACAGTGGTATAATGCAATATTATTTCATATTTTAACTTTTTTATAAAATTGTGATTATCGGTTCTTTTCATTCACAACAACTCATCAAGCACATCGATAATAAACATCAGGTTTCATAAATGTTTCATTTTTTTACGAAATATGTTCATGTGTCTATACAAAATCTATGTTTTGAAAATATCAACATCAATGTTGCATCCCTATTCTCGACACCTAGATGAGGATCGCCGATTTAATACGTTTGCATTCTGATTCCCTAATATGAGGTTTATCAGTGACTGGTATGCTACGTTTTACTAGTAGCATATAAATCTTATAAATTGAATTGCTACCCGATTAAATATTACTGATAAGCGTGTACGATGTTTAGAAAAATGGTATCTTAATGTAGAAATGTAAAAGTTGCCGAACTTTATAACAAAACATAATTTATCCCCCTCATAGACGGATATTCCTCTTCTAGTGTGGTGTTCCTGTCTAAGGGTTTAAGTTGTATTGCTTTCATGACAATTTAATGCATTAAAAAATACATACATATGTCACAATACAATGATTTACACTACATCCTTTTACATTATCATTTACGTAGTTTGTATCAAAATGACGCGCCGGGAATTACTTTTTCCAATCTTCAAGTTTATACAAATATAACAGAATCATTTTATATCAATATAACTTACTAAGTAAGCTGGGACATGTCACGATTCTTAATATTAGATTTTAATGTTTGTTACAGTGTTGGATTCAGGATGCATCTCGCCTGCGCGCTATTTTACCACTTCTTCAATTTTGTCCGAAAGTACGAAAACAGTTTTAAAATTTTACTTGGGAAAACAGATTCATCAGGTGAAGTCTATCAAGGAGACAAACGCCGTTTTGAGATCAAAAATCGAGTCGCAGGATAAAAGAGCTCTTGCGTAATTTCGGCTCATTCTTTCTGGTAGTGGAATGATAACGGAAGATCTTAGAAGTAAAATGTATGTAAAATAAGATGTTAGGACATGGAATATTGGTGATATCTACACAATTAGTTCAATTTTCTTTTTGAAATCAGTTTCCAAATCGGAATTGATATTTTGAGTAGTGCCTCAAATAACTTTTTGATGGTATTCGAAGGAAGACGGAAATATGTGAACAAGATATATAGTTTTATACGACTATTACAGATGATATGAGACCGTTTGGTTGTGTTACAGCATCACTAGTTTGATAAGTGGAGAAAAATATATTGAGATTGAAAGGGACGAAAAAGGACGAACCGACTGCCCGGCTTGCCTGCCTGAGAGCACGGCCTCCTCCCGTGCCGCCCTCCTCTTGAGGCCGCCGGGTTTGGCCGTTCGGCCGCGTCGAGGGAGCCTCCAAAAGGGTCGGGTGACGCAAGCGTGAAGCGGGAAGGGGGGGGGGAGGTAGTTTTTCCGAAATTTCACTTTACGCCGCTCCTATTCATCCGATTTGCATGATTGATACGGCGTTGGATTCAGGAAGCACGTCGTCATCGCGCTATAAGCCCACATTTTTTAATTTCTTCCCGGAACTATGAGAAATCATTTTAAATTTTTTTTGGAAATATTTTTTGAAAAAACGGCATCGTAGCGTGAATTCTATTTTAAAAAGGAGTCCAATGCCGTTTACAGATCGAAATTCGGACAATTTGTTCAGACGTTATCGATCTAGTAAATTCCGTGTGATAGTGCTGCGATCTATTGATTTTTCCTATAAGTATTTTTCGGTGCATTTAGCCTTAAACGCAGCTCTGGTGGAGAAACTCGGAGCTGTTTCAGTAGGAGACGCCGCGCAGCCAGTCGTAGAGGCTCCAACTGCGAGAAAACCCATTCTCGTAATTGGAGACTCGATAGTCAGGCACGTAGGCAATCACCACAAACATATGGATGTTGTGTGCCTCCCGGGAATCCGAACTGAGCAGCTACGAAGGTATGTGGAGAATAGGGACCTCGGAACGCCAGATACCGTCATATTACATGTCGGTACTAACGATCTTAGGAGAAGAAATCTGGACTTCGTCATGGGGGATATGGGTGACCTCGTGATGAAAGTGCAAGAGAAGTTTCCAAGTGCCAAAGTATATATCAGTGGGATTCTCAGGCGTCGCGGCATTCCGTGGAGACGGGTTGATGTAGTCAACCGCTCGTACGAATGGGTGGCGCAAACAAAAAATGTGTTTTTTGTGGACCCAAATTCGTGGTTGCAGGACGGCGATTTCGGTCGTGACGGCTTGCATCTAAATCGCTCGGGGTCCAAAAAGCTGTGTGGACTCTTCTCGCGCGTAGAAGGCCCGAAACTTTCCGCGACAAGCTCGTGAGACCGCATGGCGGTGGCGGCAAGGGATATCGAATCCCATGAAATGGTTTGTGTGGGAATTTTGGCGGTGGACTGCAGTGCGGCGAGGGACGGCGACGCAGCGGCGACGGACGGCGACGCGGTGACGGCGGCGAGGGACGGCGACGCAGCGGCGACGGACGGCGACGCGATGGCGGCGGCGAGGGACGGCGACGCAGCGGCGACGGACGGCGACGCGGTGGCGGCGGCGGCGTGGGACGGCGACGCAGCGGCGACAGACAGTGTCGCAGTGACGGCGGCGAGGGACGGCGACACGGTGGCAGCGACGACGAACGGCGACACAACGGCGGACAGCGACGCGGGAACGGTGGCGAGAGACGGACTTTCACTATGTAATCGCGCAGGTGAGTCTCAGGTCTTTCTGCAGGTTAATTGTAGGAGTATTTATAATAAAACTGTTCATTTCTGGAACACTGTAGAATCTTATAATGTAGATGTCGTGATAGGTACGGAATCATGGCTCAATGCGGAAATATTAAATGCTGAAATCTTCAGACAACATTTTTTAACATTCAGACGTGATAGAATAGATCGCATTGGCGGGGGTGTTTTTATATGCGTAAAAGACAACTTGGAAGCAGTAGAGGCATGGGTGAATGACAAATTTGAAATAATAGGTGTACACATTCGAGATAGAAATTCAAAAAACCAATGGGAAATTATAGGCGCGTATATGTCACAGAAAGATGGACATGAACCGTTGCAAAGACTTGTAGAGCGTACCCGCGTAATCAGGAAAAGTGGGGAAAACGTCATTATCGGAGGAGACTTAAATTTACCGCACGCTACCTGGGAGGGGGATGTGGGGGCTGAAGGCGCCGCCCAACGCCTCGTTAACGAGTAGGTTTGGGACAACGGCTTAACGCAGGTAGTGACTAAACCGACACGCGATAATGCTTTACTGGACGTTTTCCTTATTAGACCGATGGACAAACTTCTTTCCTGCGAAACAATTCCTGGCATTAGCGACCACAAAGGAGTCCTTCTAAAACTGTGCAGAGAGGGTAAGCGAAATGATCTCGTAAAAGAAAGAAAATTTTTCCAGTTTTATAGAACAGACGTTACAAACATGCAATTATATTTGAAAAGTAAATATTGAAAAGTAAATATTCAACTTGGGCTTCTAGCGGATGTTCAGTACAACAGATATGGTCAAACTTTAAGAACATAATTTTAGAATGCTTAGCAAAATTCGTGCCTAACAAGAAACTACGGTGCCAATCGGATCCGGTGTATTTCAACAAAGAAGTGAGGCGACTGAAAAGGAAGGTTAGGAAAGCGTATAGTAAACGTAATGTAAACAAGGAACAGAAAAATAATTTTCTACAATTATCTAAAGACTTACTAGCATTAAAGTTACATACCCAAGAAAATTACCTGAAATCAATTCTAAACGATCGATTGAACTGTTGGCAAAATTTCTTCAAGTATGTAAGACATAAGAAAGGGAACAAAGATAGTATTCCAGCGATCTGCGGAGCTGACGGTTCGTTAATTACAAATGACAGTGAAAAGGCGGCTTGTTTAAATAGGCATTACGCATCGGTTTTCAAGCCGAAGAATCAGATAACAGTAAATGAAACAACACCCGTAATACAAACCTTTAGAGTCGATGCAGGAATTATTAGAAAAAGGATCGCAAAAATTAGGAGAAAAAAATCTGTAGGTCCTGACGGAATACCAGGAGAAATATTGAAATTGGGAGGGGAAGCCATGATTCCTTACCTTGCTCGGTTAATGGACGTCACTATAAATAATAATACGATTCCTCAGGCCTATAAGTTTGACATCAGTTGTATGCAAGCAGATGGAACACATGATTGCGGAATATATTAGACGAGTTTGGAATAAAACTGACTGGCTTTTTCAAGATCAACACGGTTTTCGTCCTAGCTATTCGTGCGACAGCCAGACTATTTCTTTATGTCAGGACATAGCAGATTCATTAGACGAAGGGAGTAGGGTCGATGCAGTAATATTAGACTTTTCTAAAGCATTTGATCTGGTTCCACATGGCCTTTTAATTGAAAAACTGTCAAAAACTGGATTAGATCATCGAATAATCTTGTGGATAAAAGAATTTCTTACGGGCCGAACTCAAGCAGTCAGAATAGGTGATAAACACTCATCGAAAGCCGATGTAACCTCTGGGGTCCCCCAGGGGAGTGTGTTAAGGCCATTGCTATTCTTAGCGTTTATTAATGATATTGCAACTGGAATAAAATCGAAAGTTAGACTTTTCGCCGATGATTGCATAATTTATAGGAGTATTGGCGCGTCTTCGGATGAAAATATTTTACAGAACGATCTTAACTGTTTATGGAACTGGGCGTGCAGAAATAAGATGGAATTAAATCCGGAAAAGAGTAAATTCATTTGTTTTACCAAATCTCGCTCGAATGTACACTCGAATTACAAGTTAGGAACTAACGATATACCACGTTTAAAAAACTGTAAGTATTTGGGTTTGGTCCTGCGTAGCGACTTGGGTTGGTCGGATCATTTTAACAATACGGCGAAAAAATCGTGGAAGGCGCTGCACTTCGTAATGCGCATTCTAAAAAACAGTAGTTCGAATGCCCGATCCTTGGCATATACTACACTTGTTCGTCCTATTTTAGAGTACGGAGCGGCCTGCTGGGACCCGTACAGAAAAGGGCAAATCGAGGCGTTAGATAAAATTCAAAAACGGGCCGGAAAGTTTGTAAATCATGGACGAGATGAATGGGAACCCTTATCTAAGAGACGGGAACGGGCGCGTTTATGCGTAATGTACAAGATATACAAAGGGGACTCAGCATGGGCAGACCTCAGAAAAAGATTACAGAAACCTGATTATAAAAGCAGAGGAGACCATCCCTGGAAAATACGATGTAGAAAGCAAAGAACTGATGTAGGCAAGTTCTCCTTTGTGAATCGCACTATTGTAGATTGGAACAAACTACCTGCAAAAGCACTAGAGACTCTTCCTTCTAATGTTGTGAAATTTAAAAATATACTTAATTCTATGTAGGTCATCATACTGAGACTTTTATCATTATTGTAATTATTACTATTGTTATTATTATTATTATTATTATTATTATTATTATTATTATTATTATTATTATTATTATTGATATCATAATTATTAACACTTACTGGTTTTGATGTAACTTTTAAGTTATTGTTATTATTAGTTATATTTTTATAATCGTTATTATTATTATTATTATTATTATTATTATTATTAATATGGTCATGTCCCTTATACAGTGAAGTGTAGTGTAGTGTGGTGGGGGCCATGGGAGGGGAGGGGAGTGCAGTGTAGTGCAGCGCAGTGAAGTGAAGTGAAGTGAAGTGGAGTGAAGTGTTAGAAAAGCTTATAAATCAACTTACAGATAACTCAAAATCAATCTCTAATTCTAATAGTAATTATATTTGTAAATATTCGTAATAGTTTTGTAATTGTCGTATATCTAGTTGTAATCATGTTTGCCACCGAGCATTAGCTCAAAGCGAACTTTAATAATAAATCTAATCTAATATAATGTTTACGATTATTTTGGAGTGATACTTCATATTATATATATATTTAGTTTAAGCTAATTTTAACTCGTATTTATGAACACACTTGTGTTTTCACATGTGTTCACATATGTGTTTTCATTGTAAGTCCAGAGAATGTATGCATATGTGAAGTGAAGTGAAGTGAAGTGGAGTGAAGTGTTAGAAAAGCTTATAAATCAACTTACAGATAACTCAAAATCAATCTCTAATTCTAATAGTAATTATATTTGTAAATATTCGTAATAGTTTTGTAATTGTCGTATATCTAGTTGTAATCATGTTTGCCACCGAGCATTAGCTCAAAGCGAACTTTAATAATAAATCTAATCTAATATAATGTTTACGATTATTTTGGAGTGATACTTCATATTATATATATATTTAGTTTAAGCTAATTTTAACTCGTATTTATGAACACACTTGTGTTTTCACATGTGTTCACATATGTGTTTTCATTGTAAGTCCAGAGAATGTATTAAATAGTATGCAATACTTTGATGTAAAAATTATTTCATAAGACAAGTTCTTAAATCAATCGTCCATTTACAATAAATAAGTCATTTTTTACTTAACTGTAGTTTATCGATTTGAAAAATTGATATATTATTGGAAAATGAGTTTGTGTGCAAAACGTGTGTTCGAATCGGTCCTAACCTTAAAGTTGCGGAACGCAAGACCTAGATCTGCTGATGTTACGGTGTAAGACCTTTTCTGGGGAAAACTTAAACCTTTATTATCTTCTCACTTTGATGCAGAAAACAAAGCTATTTGATGTGACATATCTACTACTATCACTCAATTTAACGAAGCATTTTCTATCCACTTTGAAAACTTCTTAATTTACTTCATACTCTGGAATAAAGTTTTTACTGCGAAAGGATCACTCAGTACAGCTGTCTATAGAAGTCATTTTGGCCAAAAAGCCCAAACCGCGCGCAGCGCTATATGCGAGAACTAGCCTCACACAAGCTTCAGATTTCGACTGTGAGTGAATACACCTATATATCTTACACCGTGGTCTATCCTCAGACAGGCTCCCCACTCAGCCAGGGCCCTGCTGATTATCTCGCGCGTAAGCGGGGGAAAATGAGTCGATAATATTTAATTTTCTTTAACGATTCAGTACAAAAATATTGAATAAATGACACACATAACGACAGATTTTGTTGAAAAATAGTTTGGGTATAAGGCTCCCAGATTACCCTTCAGCTTCGCCACTGGTTATCATATAGAATACGAAAACGAAACCCAGCATTAAGAAATCAGGATACACAATTTTCAGGTAAAACCAATCTTACTAGCCATTACTCAAAAGTAAATCTAATTTTATTAGCCACCATGTTGGTTGTGCATTTTTCCTGTAGCATATTCTTTGAAGGATTTTATTGAACAAAACAGCAGCACTTAATTTTTTCCTTCCAGCAGACCTACATGGTATTTTAATATTTGGAAAACTTTAATCCTGTCAAGCAAGTTCAGTTTCAAATACTGAAAAAATGTCTGCGAGAAATTATATTGATCATAAGAACGAGGTGTGGAATTCAAGAAAAAAGAGTGGATTGATGACTACATTTCCCTCAGAAAACTAATTTCTGTAAACAAATTCGACTTGGAATCTTCAACTGGAAATATAGAATTAATTTTATTAAAAAACACTCGATCTTCTAATTTGTTTACTATCACTCATGTATTTCTTTTGATGCATAACATTGGAGACCAACAGTCCAAATTAGGTAATCAAAATCCCAATTTGAACAGATTACATTTTTTCCATTTTCTTCAATTGCTCCTTACTATGAAATATATTTTATAACAAGAGTACACACATGTTTAATTGATTCGAGAATTCTTTACATATTATATTTATGAGTACATGTGCTTTAAATAATTTTAAATAAAGTTTCACAAAACGTCAGCCGTTTTCTGTACAAATGAGCTCAAAATTCCGCATTTTCCGAAATGCTCAAAAGCCATTTTCTCAAAAATAGCTGCAATTTTTTTTTCAATTTTTTCAAATAGATAGTGATATGTGCGCTGTTTAAACGACGTAATGTTTATTTTAATGTATTCATTTGTTTTTTCAAAAATTGCCCGAAGTAATTTTTTTGAAATACCTCTCATTCCGTTAAGATTCACATTTTCATCGATTTGTATGCATTATTATAATTGTGAGTGATAGTCCATCAAATTATTTCAAATGAACTTTTTCGAAAACTCAATAGATTCCTGTGAAAAAGACCTTCAAATTTCGCATTTACAGTAATGTTTAATCGCCATTTTCTTAAAAACCGCTTCAAATTTTTGAATGAAAGTTTTTACTCTTCATTAATATTCTTCGAATATACTTCGAATGTAATCCTAGCAAAGCAAAAAGTTGAGAAAATGTCAAAAAATGTAATTTGTGCGACGATAGATGGCAGCTGGCCAAGAGAATGGAGCAAAACCTTAAAGCCAGACCACACACCAAGGAAATTAGGAAACTATACAACGAGAAAGTCTGTGCCATTCTGTAGCACCTCTAGTTACTTTTTCGTATACATAAGTATATACGGGAGTAATATACGTAGTATAGAGAAAGTTATGTAATGCTGCGGAAAATCGATTTCGAGATTTCAACGGAAATACATGTTTCGGGGTCCCCTGATACCGAAAAGTTTGTTTTTTTTCTTTTTCCCTCAAAACATCCGTCCGTCTGTCCGTCAGTCTCTCGTATGTGAACAAACCTAATACCTAAACCATACGTACGATATTTTCCAAATTGAAGAAACTTGTCCATCTGGTTCTAGTTGAAGCTTTAAAATTTTGAAAAGCATTCTTCAAAATTTGGGGGTACTTTTTACATGAAGCCCCCCCCCCTCCCCGGACATTTTCAAACTTTTCTCAAAAACGGCTCCAATTTCTTTCTTTAAATTTAGTTTAATAATAGAGTAAAATACAATTATAAAGGTGGCATACGTCTCATTTTCACAGTTAACTCTGAATTTTCGAAAATTGTAGAAGTTTGGTTTTCTTCGGCGTCTTCCTGCAAATAAAAAATTGAAGATATATACTTTTTTTCAAATTAAATTTGTAGTCCATAAATAATCTTTTCTTAAGGTCATATAGTTTTTTTTTAATTTTAGTTTTTTTCTGGCAATTGAGCCTGAAATATTAGCAATTTTTAAAAAAATTACAAAAACAATATTTTCTCAAAACAGGGTCCAATTTTTTTCTTTAACTTTTTTGTAAGGATAGTGCCAAACGAACCCTATACAATGACATAAACGCCATAACGCTCAATTTTGTTTTTCCAAAAATTCCGAAAATGTCATTTTTTACTTGTCTCTCACGTCGGTATTAATTACAATTAGAGGCAATTTCGTCACATTATTAGATTTATGAGTACATGTGCTTTAAATAATTTCAAATAAAGTTTCACAAAAACTCAACAGTTTTCTGCAAAAAAGAGCTCAAAATTCTGAATTTTTAGAAACGCTCAAACGCCATTTTCTCAAAAATGGCTTAATTTTTTTTCTTCAAACCTTTGTAATGGATAGTCGTAACGGCTGTTTAATATTACGTAAAGTTAATTTTGGGGTATTCTTTTGTTTGTTTTTTTCAAAAATTACACAAATGTACTTTTTTGAAATATATATCTCCCCGTTAATATGCAGATTTCCATCGATTTGTATACATTATTGCATTTGTGAGTATAAGCGCTTCAAATGAAGTTTTTCGAAAACTCAATAGATTCCTGGGAAAAAGAGCATTACTGTAAATTTTGCATTTACAGTAATACTTAATCGCCATTTTCTTAAAAACGGCTTTAAAATTTTCAATGAAAATTTCTATTTTGGACGAGGTATAACATGGGTTCGAACCCCAAAAATGACCCTCGGCCGAACACTGTGCGCAAGGAAGAGAGACGCTCCTTCCAAGCTAGCGCAATTATTAATTCATACTCTACGCTAAAATGCGCCATAACTCAATACTAAACGTAATCGGTAATATAAAAATTTGCCGCAGACCGTTTAGTTTGAATACCATGGGCTCGAAACCCAAAAATGACCCTTGGTCGAACGGTGTGCGCAAGGAAGAGAGACGCTCCTTCCAAACAATCGCAAATTATAATTCATACTTTACGCTATAATGTGCCATAGACCAATACTAATAGTAATCTGTGAAAAAACAATTTGCCGCTGATCAGTTAGTTTGAATAACGTGGGTTCGAATCCCAAAAATGACCCTCGGCCGAACGCTGTGCGCAAGGAAGAGAGACGCTTCTTCCAAACAATCGCAATTTATAATTCATACTGTACGCCAAAATGTGCCATAGACCAATACTAAAAGTAATCTGTAATATAAAAATTTGCCGCTGACCAGTTAGTTTGAATAACATGGGCTCGAATCCCAAAAATGACCCTTGGTAGAACAGTTTGCGCAAGGAAGAGAGACGCTCCTTCCAAACCATCGCAATTTATAATTAATACTTTACGCCAAAATGTGCCCTAAACGAGTACTAAAAGTAAACTGTATAAAAAAAATTGCCGCGGACCGGTTAGATTACATAACATGGGTTCGAATCCCAAAAATGACCCACGGCAGAACGCTGTGCGCAATAAGAGCTTAAATATTTTCAGTAATTCCTTAAACATCAAGTTTTTTGAAAATTAGGGAGAATTTACAATGGGAAAGCAAGTTAAGAAACTCTTAATGTTTTAATTTATGTGAAGAATAGATCCACTCACCGGCCTTGAAGCACTGTCTGAGGAGTCTGAGTGTCTCGTGGAGTGACGGGGGCGAGAAGGCGATGAATTGTTGAATTAGTTTGACAGATGACCTTGAAACCTACATGGTCTGTGAGAAACGCACCACGATACGGTATCCACACTAGCCCGTTCCTTACCTATGAGGCTGCCACCCGGAAATCGTATGACGACACAGCGACTGGGACAACAAAATTCAACTTATACAGCTTCTCAATATCAGTTACAGTCTAGTCAGAATACTATGTGTTGGTTCAGTCCCATTAATTTCTCCATTATGCCAGTGTAAATTTAGAAGTTACATTTCAGAATTTAAAGATGAAGATTTAAAAACAGACAATAAAATATTATTTTACCATAGTCTTTTTTTCTTTTTTTTTTAATCT
>BLKR01016172.1:0-34972 GCA_011170035.1 Teleogryllus occipitalis | reverse complement strand
ATTTCATCGCAAAATATCAAAAAATACTAATACAGCCTTACCAATCCGTTTGAATTCATGTAATTCTGCAATTACAAAGTTAATTGTGAATGAACTTAAATTAATTAAGTAATTTAAATTAAGTTTAAAAAATTAAAGACTATTGAAATATTTTATTGAAGTTTCTCAAGAAAATGTTTCAGTCTATCAGAACGGAGATGGGGAGGTACGCTTTCTCCAGTTGTAAATTGAGAGTCAGAAAATAAACGGACGCAGAATATTGCCTGGGAAGTGGGAAAATGAATATTACGCAACACTGTCGTTTAATGTCATCATTTGACGACTTTCCTGCTATCGAAACATCAAAATATTTTAGAAGATAACATTATTATTCAGCTTCATTTGTTAGCATAAACTACTCGCATAAACTACTAGCATAAACAACAAACTACTCGCACAAAATACTAGCATTAACTACTCGATAAATGGATTAAGACGTACTTTTTTCGTTGGGACTCATCAGGGCTCTAACTTATCGCACGGTAAAGAAGTTATTTCGTTCAATGAAAGTAAGTTAAAATTAATAGTTTTTTTACGAACGTTATTCTGGTGTTTCCATCACCAAACAATTGTAATATCAAAAAAATAGTCTATTACCATGCATGCCGCCATTAGTTTTTATTAATCAAAATTTCGAAAAAACGTACTGCTAGCACTTCGGTTAGAACATTATAATATGTAATTTCAGTACATTGTCCATAATCGTTACACTACGCAAAATTGTGTGGAGTGGATAGTTAACGTCAGAAAATAACTCCAGTTACTTGTATTGATATACAGGACTGTTTGGTTAACTGAGCCAGATATACTTTTTATTTTTTTTTTTTGCATTTGTTCATCTTAAGTTAGCCAAACTTATTATATAATAATATGAAGTTAATATAAGAAACTGTAATACAAATTATAAATTTTCAAGTTTTAGCAAATTTCGTGGGATGCAGAAACGTAGACGAAAAAATGATTCACTTAACTGCAGTATGGGTTTAACTGATGCTGTTATTGTGGTGAAGTGAATTATTAAGAGCATGCTGAACACAGTTATACGAGTATATTATAAATAGGAGATAGATTTTAATGAAATATCATTTTTACTTTCTTGCATACCTACGTATATACGGAGTAATATACGTAATGTAGAGAAAGTTATGTAATGCTGCGCGAAAAAACGGTGGATTTTCGGCAGAAAAAATTCATTGCCGGATCCTGATAACGAAAAAGTGGATAAATGCAGTTGCTTAATTAAGAGAAAAAAGTCCTTTAATATGTGATGTAGCCAGAATTCCTATTTTGTTGGTCCTTGATACCGAAAACTCAATTGCAAGCGAAACGCCCGCCGTCTGTCCGTCTGTGAACACTACTAGCGCTTAAACCATGCGTAGGATTTTTTTCAAGTTGAAGAAACATATATCTATCTGTAGTTGAAGCTTTGAAATTTTGAAAACCATTCTTTAAAACTTGGTGGTTTTTAGATCAAGCCCCACGGACATTCTCGAAATTTTCTCAAAAGTTTTGTTCAAAATTTTTTCTTTAAATTTATTGTAATAACAGAGCAAAATACACTTATAAAAGTGGCATAGGTTCTATTTTCACGGTTAACAGGATTTTCAAAAATTGCAAAAGTTTGAATTTTTCTAGCGTCTTCTAACAACTGAAAAAATTGCAAATTTTTTGCGAAAATTGACCAATTGAATAACAAAAAATTAAACTAATGTTAAAACGATAATAATATAGAAGATGTAGCATTACAATAAATACTATGAAAATCGAAAACAGTACACTGATTTTTGGAAGGTTTAGATACCTGTAAATGCCTTTTATCCAAAACCACAAATTTTTGGAATTGATCACTTTTATCAATAATCCTGCGATATTTAAGAAACTATTTAAACAGTAAAAATAAAAAAAATGCCTTTACATATTTATGGGCTTTAAGAGTGTAATACAAATTTATTGGGGATCCTATTGTATTTTATTTCAATCATCTATGTCCCCGTCTGAAGTTTGGATTCATGGCAGTTGCTTAGGCCAAAGGACGGCCTTGCGAACAACTAGAATACTCTAGCAGAAACTTCTACGAATCTAATACGAACGATATGTCAGAAAGAATAAAGATATCAAGTTTAGAAATTAAGAATACTCTTCTCATTCCCTTATATTACAAAAGTTCAAAATGTTAGCAACTCTCTGATATTTGGAAACAAAATAAAATGGCCGTTTTTGTAAGCTTAAAAAGTCTTCGTACACACCTGTTGAACAAAACATATTACGTTATTTAATACTGGGTATGAATTCCATTTGCTTTGATTATTGTGTCTAGTCTTTGCAACATAGATTTCAGTAACGTTGCCGTAGTCGCAGGGTCAATTAAGCTGTGGTCTCTCAGACCTCTCATGTTAAATATTTTTTTATTAGACAAACTGTATTTTCTATTTTCAATCCCATAACTGACCACATATGACCTACGGGGTCATATGCGATCAGTGAATGTTAGGGAATTTAAGACGTGAATGAATTTGCTTTCTTAGTGTTTTAAGGTAGCTATGATCCAGTGGCGCCTCTAGGGTGACCAGCTTTGTAACCAGGGAGGGCACCAAATATAAGAATATTTACCGCTTAAATGTCCGACCTATTTTCATTACTGGACATTTGATTGATGCACAGGTCTGGTCTAAGGGATTCCACTTCTTTTGTTAATATTCTGTCTTCATAATTCAAGTTTCTGTTGGGTAAATATATTACTTTATTCATGTTAAAAATGGATGACGATATTCATATTGTTTTGTGAAATTTTTAATTTAAAACACGTTTACGAATTCTCGTACAGATCAAAATACAACCAATTTCGCACAGAAGCATTGAGGAACAGATTTTTTAAACACCGTGCTAACATACGTTCCTAACGTGTTTGCAAATGTCGTAATTCAGGCAGACACATGGCGCGGCCGCACATGATTTGTGACCGACGAGTGCAATAAGCTCACATAATTCCCTCTCACTTTCTTCCCTACAATGAAGAAACCATCCTTGTGTTAAAGGGCCAAGCGGCGGCGGCCACAGGCCTCCTGTGTCCAATGCCCTGTTGCCAAATCCTGAGCTGTTGCCACTTGCTCGGTTATCGCTTCCCAGCTAGGATAACAAAAATTACACTGCTGGCTTCAATAGCCGTTACAGCTTTCTTTCGGAAAATAAGGGTTTCAGTGCAGCTGGTAATTAGTTGATTCTCAAAACTATTTAATTGAAAAAAACACTTACCATTGACACAGTTATTCACTTTCTATTCATGTGACTACCAATACAAACAATAAAAAACCGGTCTTATTTTCTTGTTTTATTGATAACGGTTACGTAATATATTACAACTTTTATACTACTAACACTTCATTCTTCTAAGAAACCTGAAGGAAACAACAGAGACACGGCTGAGAGACAAAAAAATATACAATTATTGAAAAGCAAAACGATATATAAAAATCCACGTCTACAATTGATTTCAAAGTCATTTGTCAGATACATAATCTAATGTACAGAATAAAAAATAAGTAGTGCAGGCTAGGATTTGAACCCGAGATCTTCAGCACAAGAAGAAGCCATCCAACCAAATACGCTACGATATTGTCCGTGGGCAGGTCACTTATGTAGTGTTTGAATATTACAATGTTCTTGATGCCAGAAAATTCTTCCGAAAAATCGCAAAAGCTACTGTTTTTTCAGACAAAATTCTAAATAAAACGTATTTTAAAATTTAGTATTTAAAACGATTGCACTTGGAAATAAATCTCCAGCATGTGTATTGATGGTGTTCGAAAACATATATATTGTCACCATTTAACTCAAATTTTTGCGAAAAACACTCATATTTTAAGAAACGTGCACATGAGTTGATTTGAAAGACTAATATTGAAGAGCAGATTACATTAAGAAAGAAATATGTATAATTATCTTTCGTCTAACGCAGTGTACTCTTCAGACAACATTCACAGAAGTAATGAATAGTACACAGAAAACTGCCAGAATAGAAAACATTCGTTTCGGTATATTTTTCAGTTTTAGAGGAATATCATTTTGTCACACAATAGATCTTCATTGTATTAATTGGAATAATTGATTAATTGTATTGTAATCATTTTTTCAAATATACAATTAGTCCGATTTGTTACACACGATTGAAGCAGGAAGCTTTAAATTAAATTTACTATGCGCACGAATAATATGAAACAATTGAATATTTGTAATATTGAAAAATTAAAACTTTGTAATGGAAATAAGACTTACTACGTTTTTAAGTACATGTTGCAAAGGTTGCTATAGCTCAGTGGCATCGTTACAGTTTTTCCTGTAACGTTACTGACTGCGAGGCTCTAGAGCTCGAGTTCCGATGTTGGCGGATGTTCGACTGTGGTTACATATGTAGGGCGAAAAACTTTGGAGCCGTTTTGAAGAAAAGTTTGAAAATGCTTCAACTTCAAGGGCTTCAACTAAATTAACCCCAAAATTTAAAGAATTATTTTCAAAATCGCAGGGCCTCGGTTCGGGCCAGATCTTTAATGGAAAATTAATTTTGACAAACATTCTACGAATAGTTTAAACACTAGTGTTCACAGAGAAACAAACAGACAGACCAGCGGACACATGGACGGAGAGACGGACGTTTTGAAATAATAACAACACTCTCTTGGTAACTTAAGACTCCAAAAGGTGTAAGTCCATTAAAATCTCGACATATATTTACTGCAACGTTACATACATACCTCTCTAAATATTACTTTTGTTACTCGGAATGTTTACGAGAAAGTAAAAATAAATATATAAATAAATACACTTTCACACACCACGGAGTAGGTTACACGCAAAAAAGAACACCAATTACAGAGCCCGAATTCCTGCCCGTCAGAATGCAGTTGTAATGTTATTACATTAACAGGGGGTCCCACCAACTACGGACCACCCCCACAACTTCTAAACCGTTCATGATAACGAAATGTGGTTTTGCGAAATGCAGGTTTTGCTAAACAATGCGGAATCATGGGGCAAGTAACAAGCCGTAGAGAAATTGTCTGTATTTTTAATTTTCGAGAAATTTAATCATCTTCGATTTTTTAAATAGAACTATATATTTTTATCACCAGCAATGGATAGACCATGAAAAGAGGATTAAAATGAAGTATCATATGCTAATATTTTGATAGTAACTTGAGTATAAAATTAGGCTTTCTGACATGTGATTTTGAATTAAACGGGTAACCGTGTAGCAGCCCTTGCAACTCTCGGTTTTGGGGAAGGTGGCCATCATGGCGTCTAGACTGTTGCGTCTTGACTGAGAGGGGTGGCAGAGGGGGATAAGAGGCATAACTACAGCAATTCTTGGTGATGGCACAGACATCACACTAAGGCATACCAATTTTAACAATCAGAATGGGAAATTATTTCCCTTTATTTATTTGGATTTAACTTGCCTTCTACTAAAATTTAAAAACATTGATCGTTCCAAAGAACGATATAAAAAATGGTAGCGTAAAGATGTTAATAATAATAAATATCCTTTTCAAACTGAACAAGAAGCCAACCACCGTCTCTTCGTTGGTAAATGTCATTTTTAATTAAAATGATCATTCGTCCACTTTGCAACCAAACGACTGCTGTTCTTGAATGGAAAAGAAGACGGTACACTTCCGTCTTCTGCATTTTCAAGTTTGAGGCAGCACTTGGCGCTATGAAATGAGAAACTCTAATCAATATGTGCAGTAGCGAATGCAGATATGCATTTTTTTAAAGTTTGGTAAATTTACACTGATAGAACTGTCAAGAGTATTTCAAGTTTTTTATTACTTTGTTCTTCTGGTAGTACGTGTTTAAATAGGAAGTTTAGTTACCGTGAATAATAAGAGAAAATATCTACCTATCTATTATTTGATGAATTAATCAAGATATTACAATGAAAATCTTTAAGAAATCATTCGCTTCCCATATATTAAAATGATGGCTTGTTTCTGCACTGAGTTAGATTTTTGTAAATTTAGAAATGACCTTTATTATTATTATTATTATTATTATTATTATTATTACTATTATTATTATTATTATTATTATTTTCGCTATAATATTTTTTTATTTCGTTCTTTTCGATTATCGTTGATTTGGAATTTCAGAAGAAGAAAAGTTCAACTCAGATGAACAACTGGGAAAAAATTATAATTCAGATCGTTAAAATTGATGTTTGTTCATATGTTTTACATGTCAAGATCATGAATTGCTGCAATTACACCTTCATCCTACACGGCTATCCCTCTCACACTCCTCTCTTCACAAAACAGTATCAACGTCGCGAAGGCCACCTTTCCAAAACGGCAACTGTTGCAAAGGCTACCCGTTTACTTGAAAATCTGATGCCAAAAAATCTAATTTTATACTCAAATTACTCTTAAAATTCTAACATATGATACATCATTTTATTCCAATGTTCATGATCTATCCATTGCCGATTAAAAAATATATTGTTCAATTTAAAAAATTAAAGATGATTAAATTTCTCGAAAACTAAAACTATTATAGAGAATTCCTCTACCAGCATGTTACCTGCCCCAGATTTTGCATTGTTCAGCGAAAACTGCAACTCGATACCCTGAACTGTTTAGAAGTTATGGGGGTGGTCCATATTTGGTGGGACACCCGGTATCATATAAACATTAGAAACCCTATGTAACTTGATCGATGATAAATGAAAGCGATTGCTGTATACTAAGCGAATGAATAGGGATGACTAAATACGTCTCGTAGTGGAAACCTCGAAATGTTTACTTTTCATAGCGTCAACTTTTGGTAGCTATATTTTCTTAATTAAACCCCAAAATATCCAAGCAATTATTTCAAATTAAATAAAACTACATTTTTATTGACAATAATACTAACCTGATATGACCTTCTACAAACAATTATAAAGATATGTGAACTTCTTCATCCTAAATTTTCATCCTAAATAGTTACTTTTAATTTTAACGATTATGTTAATGTTTGCTACTCAGAGACACGGAGCACGCTTGAAAGAACACAATAAGTAAACGAAATTGAGGATATTATGATTATTATGTCGTAGTAGCTTCATTGTTGAAATGACGACTGATTCTTTCATATGAGATTTTCTGTGTTTCATGAAGATGACCTCGGCGTATACGTATTTCGAAGACGTGTAAACTTCCATGATTTTGACGCGATAAGCGATGACCTCAAACAATCCACTTCGATTCAGAGGGTAGTGTCAAAAATCATTGGCGTGTTAGTGTCGAATGGAAAAGAATGCGTCTATGAATTGTTCTGAACTTGGAATAATTGAATTTTAAAAACATGTTTATTTGTAAACTTTGCACCTTCATTGAAATTTACTTAACTGCATACGTAAGTTCACATTCCTTCAATTACAAATGTCCATAAATAAACATATGCCAATACAATATTATAATAGTATTATTACATTTTCGCATATTCCATGATGATGCTATATGCTTCTAAAGGCAGCAGACTTACTGGTTAGAATGAAATTGTGAATGTTATAACAATGTATTTCGTATTTGGAACGTGTGAATACTGAGGAGCCGGAAGCTTTAATGTCTATATTTATACGTCAAGACAATTAATGCAAAATTATTGTTTTCTTGTATATTTAATTTGAAAAATTTTCTACAATTTTATATGTAAAGAATTGGCTTCCTAAGAAGGTGGATAAAGGCTTTGTCGAGGGAAAGAGAGTGTAACGATTTACGCTTACAAGCTCAGCCTATTTCGCCTTGAAACGTGTGGAGGAAGGACGCAATTTTCACCGGGAGGTATTTCTTGAAGTCAATTGATGACTCTTTCTTGCTCCCAAGTTGAAGATTGTTCGGTAGCCGACTCGAGTAGTATTTTAAAATTTATGCTGTAATTGTTAAACAAATGGAACTTAAAGTATTTAGAATAAAATGAAAAATTAGGGAGCGGAAAACCAGGAATATCTAACCAGCAATAATTTTCGTGGCAATTAATCCAAGCGTTGTGGACGTTTGTCCCCTCCACCCCGTTAGGAACTTCAAATGTATTTGCCGGAGAAACTAAGCGAGCCGTTGCAAAACGGCTTATAGAAAAACTTCACGTGGGAACTGCCAAAAAAGTAGTTGCCATGACATGCTAATTTCTTATAAACACTTACGTATCTCGAAAACGAAAGGAAGCGCTAATCGGATTGCGGAATTTTACATCTCGTTTAAAGGCAATTTTAAAAAAGCAATACGTTTTTTTGTAAAATTTAAAAATTTATAAACAATTTCCAAATTTTGCAATTCTAAAGTGGGAAGGGTTTTCTGATGTTCCAGAACCAAAAACTGCGAATTAACAATTTTGCAACAATTAACAATTTTATAAACAATTCCGAAATGTGCGCTATTCCTGCCGGGGAGTGTCCCCAAATTGTCCATGATTTGATGATAGCAAAATAACAATTTTGACATGAGATGCAAATTAATTGCTTAATACCTAGTTTAATTGTTACTTTAATGATAAATATACAGGTGGTCTTTGAATTTTACTTTCTTTTATTGAAATGGTTCCCTAGAAGTCCTAACGATTCGAGAAAGACAGTATTTTGCATTTTTGCAAATGTAATATACATATGAACAATTGAAAATATTCAATTATAATCGTTTTTCTTATCGCAAAATTCTGTAGTAAACTGGTCATTTGATAAAGTTCATAAATTACGTTTGGACAAGAATATTGGAATTTAAATATCTATAAGAACGTAATTGTTCTAAAATTAGTGTTATTTTATCTGATATCAATGTAATTTCTTTAAAAAAATTGTGTTAACAGTGGTTAAGTGCTACGAGTTCATATATATTTCAATGAATTTACTTTCATGTTCATTAAAGTGTTTCTTTCATGTATTTTTCATTTGAAAATACTTCCACATCTGAACTGGCGGCGCCCGCCATTTTGTACGACGTAATTTTGTTAGGGCACTCCCCCCTGCGTTGAGATTGGCTACGATGGTTTGTGAGGCTCCGCCTGCGACGTTTCGTCATGACAAGGGCTGTCCAAGCCGTGCAAAAGCTGAACTTAGCCGCAGACGGCCGCGATCAATTTATGTTTCCAGTACTGTACAACGACTTCAAAGGCATCGTATTCTGGATTTACCCTTCCGGTTCAAACGGTACATGTAATAATGACTAATTACAGTTCTCAAATGATATCTTGTATTTATCGCATTTACTGAATGTTTGAATATAAAAAGATTGTAAATAAGTAGAAAAAGAATTTTAAAAAAACATAATGCAGCGGATGCAATGATAGTATCGTATGTAACCCGTGCAAACAATGTAAAGAATTTTTTTCAAAAACTGTTTTCTTTCGTGTCTAAATATTATCTAGTTTTTTTAATATGATTTGCTAATAACACTTCTGGATGTGAAATATCTTATTAATATTACACCTCCTCTTCTAAACTCTATCTGTATTTTATCCTCTTTCTGTTACGAAATATTGCTATATATTTGCATTCATTACTGTCAAACTTTCTCGGGCCGAAATGTGCAAAACACTTTGTGAGTGAAAGTGGATCTGGGCTTCATTAACTAGAGAGGCTTTTAGGTGAAGCCTCTTGGTATCGCTTTACTCAATTGAAGTCATTGCACTTTAGCTTCCCCTCTGTTGGCGCGTGTTCCCGGCGGGACGTCGACGAAGGTCGCGCAGGCCGGAGGTCGGAGGTGGAAGGGTCTCGCAGAAACCTACCGACACCTACGGAATAAACTACTTGTAATAAAATGCGGGAAGAGGGCTTTAATTTTAGGTCACATCGTTTTTCAAAGACATCTCCTACTGAAGGAGAAAGAGTACCTGTTAAGTGATTGGAACCCTAGCAACGAGTCATTTTGCAACAATTGATTCATGGCTGTGTTGTCACAGCGGTTCCAACGAATTCGGCAATGGAGACACAATTTAGATTAATTCATTCATTCTTTTGGTATGTAAGATTGTAGCAGGTTGCATGTTATGTTTACAGAAATGAGGAATATTATGCTAACAGGTTACGGCGGTACTTCGCTGTAAAAAATAGTTGAAGATAATTATATATTGCGTCGAGTCGTATACCCCTCATACCCGCGACATACCCCTCTGTCATGTCAACCTGCTCACCTGAAAAGTAAGGAATGAACGTTGTCAGGACGACTAATACACAAGTTGTAGTATTCCATGCTTGATAACAGAGCGGTATTCACTTGGGAAACACGGCCCTTAGGACATTACATGCAGGAGGTGTGAAGGGGGCATTGGAAGCCGTGGTTCTGTAGAAATATTGAAGCGCAAACTCTCTTGCTAGACGAACACATGTAAGGAAACAAATCGGTACGAATGTTATTCCAGGTGAGACAGGGGTATTAGGGAAGCGGATAACTTCTAATTAATTTCGGCAGCTTTGTATTGTATGAAGAAAGAAGTCAAATATATCATTCTAGTTTGAATTATAATTTGTAATTTCTCATTTGTAATTCGTAATTTAAATTCAATAGACTGAATTCGGAGGGGATTTATATTAGAATAGATGCGTAGATGGGGAGATTTTTAACTCGTTCAGTTTCTCGTAGAGAGTACTGAATGGATAAAGAAGATCATTTTAACAGATTTACGGACTAAACATTGTAATAAAGATAACAGAAAAAATCACAGATACGGTACAGTGCGAGCCATTGAAACATAGGTGTACCTCGTACGAGTATCAGAGCTCGACTGAATTCGGTTCACTGCGCCATCGGTTAGACGTTGGGGGCAGTATGATGTTCAGCCAATGAGAATTGATTTGAGTGCGTTGCAATTAAAATATTTTGGGCTGTGCTTAGATTATTTAAGCAAGTTATATAATTATACAGTAAATTTAAAATTAGGAATTCTGATGTGTGTTATGAGGCTGACATATCAGGTTAACTGTATGGAGAAATCATTCCGAGAAGTGCCGCACAGCTGGGAGTGAGCGGTTGCGATCTGCGCGTGGGTAGGTTCTGACCATTCGAACTGGCCACAGCCTGCAGCGATTACGCAACTTGATGTGATAGAGGCGTTGGGTGTTGAAATATAAAATACAGAATACAATACAATACAATTAGAATACAATACAATTAGAATTATGCTGGTCCGATACTCGGCTCCTATTCTATGGCAAGGCGTGCATATTAGAGTATGCTTAATACGTGTTTATAAATAATATATTAGATTTGATCTTGTTCCAACGTCAATATACTGAACTGTTGATTTACACTCACTTTAAAATTTCTCTACAAATTTCATCGTAGTCACGAAACAATTTTACAAGAACTTAAGGGAAGTCAAAAATGCGCCACGTATAATGTGACGTACGTATGCTTAGGAACTGCGTCAAACCTGTGATAACCCCAGTTGTACAAAAATTATGTTTTTCATTGGATGAGGCGTGAAAGAATAAGTCGCTTGAGTTTAGTAGCAGATGATGCTGGCCAAGTGCTATAGTATTATTGAAGCTCTATCCAGCTTGATGTGGGTACTGTGAAAGCTGGTGTTTATTTGTACGTTAGACACGAGTTGAAACCACGAGAACTCGAGAGCAGGTCTACGAGGAATTAAATTTATTATTTATTTTCTTGTCTACAGATAATTTTTTCCAACACTGTAGTTTCGTGTTTTATCGATTAGCGTATGTTCTCAAACAAATAGAAATCATGTCCATGCGTAATCGCTTCCCGAAAACTTTGGCGATCTCTTACAGCTAGACTCATCATAAACACGTCACAATCCTATTTCAGTGCCCTTTGATGTGGATAAGATCGTCCGATCAAAGTATTATTAAGAATGTAGAACTAGCTCTTCAAAAAGGCTGTAGAGAACTGTTCCGCTGCGGAAAGAATCCCAAGAACAGATAATTTCCAAAATATTTAAGACCTTGCCATACCTCCAAAACTAAAAATATTGTATGTTAACAGAAACTTACATAAAATGAATGTTATATATTGTTAAATGAATGTATTATTAGTGCGGAACATATAAAAATGTCCCTTGATTATATTCTAATTTATTGTAGGGTCTCCCGTCGGCTCCACTCCCTGTGCTCTCCGGGCACAGAAGTACATAGGCAGATCCATAAGGATTTGGCCTAACCAAGATATCGCTCATCAATGAGAAAACCTTTTTGGCAGTCTTTATCTTTCATTGTTGTAATACTATAAGTATGCAGTCGACATCTCACTCACTTTTGTGGAGAGGGACATGTGAGTTGAATGCAGTGCGTGAAATATGGTGTTCACCACAATGCACCAGTGCTTACTTACTACTCAGATTGAAAAGAATGTTGTGGAGATCTATGGCTTTAAGGAGTTGGACCATTCACAACACTGGCCAGATTGGGCACACAGCGACATCTACCAGTTACCAAAACTGAAGAAAAACCTTCGGGGAAGTAAAGTTTCAGACGAGTGTGAGATGAAAGAAGCAGTTTTTTTTATCGTTTTGCGAACAAAAATTCGGAGTATTTTTTCGAAAACTTAGAAATACTAATAGCTTGATGTAAAAAAATGTGTTTGAGTAAAGTTGTTTTCTTTGTATCAAAAATAGAAGTGAGGGTACCACTATGACTGTCATTGTTATTGGGGACGTCTACTATAGAGTAGGTGCAGGCGGCTGTGCGCGCGCGCGGGGGTGGGCGGGGCGCTTCCGAGTGGGGTCTCGAGCGAGCGCGACGCGTGCTTGCTGTGCTTGCTGTGCTTGCTGTGCTCTCAGCGCGCCTCCTTCAGCTGTCGCGTGGCGGGGCAGCGAGGGGACGGATAAGGGCAGCGGGTCAAGCAGGAAGAGGTCTAGAGGTGCCGCCACCCTCACCGCCGTTTTCGATGATTTTAATTATCCATTTTCATACAATGCCCCGGAAAGACAAAAAAGGCGATTAACCGCATGCAAGCTTAACTTCAGAAAAAAATATAATTATTTGCTTGCTCATAAATTGTTCGGTTAATTATGCAAGATATTCAGAGATCTACGCACCACATTGCGACCTTTAACGTGAATATCATTAAATATTGCAAACTTCGATTAGTTATATTATTCTTTATTATTATCGTCTGTCGCTAGCAATTTCGGCCATACGTGTGATGGAATGTACAGGAATGTCAGGACCATGTGGTATGGGTCTAATGGCTGACTTAAGTTATTGTAGTAATACATTGCCAACGTTCATTTGAAATTTAATCCATCGTAAATTTTTCAGAAACTGTGGGCGATGTGAATAAACCAAATCAGGTTCAAATCAGGTTGCGACACCGACTCATTGTCACCCTGCTTTTAATAAAGTAGCGAATTGTCGCAGCCCCGCGTTTCCATACGACATTGCACGTAATTTGAAATATTAAAAATCGGAAATTTTGCATAAACTGTACGTGATAAAAAAACTAAAATTATATTTGTAATCAAGATGAAAAACTGATTCATAATCACCCTTTTTCATCAAAAGCGGCAAAGAACATTCACTACGCTTGCAGGACTAATGGCAACAGTTGACGCGTCTGGAATCATTAATAAATCAACAATTTCATTTAGTCGAATTCATGTCTTAGTTCAAAAAGTCCCAAATGGCAACGTGGTGCGTAATCTTGATATAAAAATTACTTTCGTTGAAAAGACGTAGGAAATAACGGCTCTTACATTCGAATTCCAGTTGCCACTTTCGTCAAATTAACCCCGCTCTTCTTATTGTTCGTACGTGTGATGCCTTTCTTGGCGTCTTATTTTTACGAGTTAATGCTGAAACCATGCTTTATGTGAATGATATTGTTTTATGCGTGTGAGGCTATCTTGACCAGTAAGAGCGGTAGCTGGTCTGTTCGCTGGCGGTGTTTCAAGCTCCACGGCACGTGTGGGCGGCGCAGGAGGGCTGTTATCAGCTCCAAGCGAGCTCTGTGTGTGGCGCTGCAATCGCACAGCTCCACGCCGCGCACCCGAATCCTCCCCCTCCGCCCCGCCCCATTTGTCCTCGAGGTCCTGTCAACGCGATTACCTCTCTCTCTCTCTCTCTCTCTCTCTCTCTCTCTCTCTCAATATATATATATATATATATATATATATATATATATATATATATATATATATATATAATGCTAAAGTTACATAACTATGCTAAGGTTCGTTTTTTCACAATTTATAATGAACAATCGACACAAAACTCTGTAAGAGCGCTACCACTCTATTGGGAATTACTCCTCAGTCCTGCATTTAACATATTTAAGTGATTTTTCATTAAAACATACAAAATCAGTTTTGTAACACCTACGTCTTGTGGAATTGTGAGAGGAACAAGCAGTGGTGCAAAGATGTAGAATGTATGGGGAAATGAAGGGGAACAAATGGTGACGATGGCTTCCGAATTGTTTCTTAAGCAGTATTCCATGAAATGAACGGACGGAGCATAGGTGGTTAGAAAAGTGTAGAATCCCGAAATCTATGTAAAATTAAATTGAAAGAAAAGTCAAATAATATTTAACGATAAAATTGATGTGAATATGCATTCTCGTACAATTGAATCTCAACCCTTAGCAATGTAAAACACAATTAAGACACTTGGCAATCGAAGCTAAGTACTACTGTGCTTCACTACCAATTTTTAGTTAAAAATATGTAGTACAAATTGAGGTATTTTCTTGGGGTGATTTAGTCAATATTAATTAAATAGGTGTACCAAAAATATTGGACAACTTTTTCCGATCCAAAATCAATTTTTATATATTTTAAGTGCAAGAATTATATAAATGACATCCATCCTTCTGTATAACATCAGATTTACACAATACTTTTAAAAATATTTATAATATTCTTTGACGTGAAAGTTGCAAATAATTTTTAACAACAAAATTAAATAAAAACCTAATCAAATTCAATTTGCATGTTTTCCCTTGTAACGGACAGATTCATTAATCAGTGAGTTACTAAATACAATATCAGACATTGTATACTAGATATAATACCTAGTATTTTTAAAATAAAATGCTTAAAATCACTTTGTTCTCACATGTGATCAGTCAACAGAACCCTTGCCGTTGGAATAAAAACCTTTTTCTGATTTTATTATCTTGTGAACGTTAGCAGGGGCATTACGTGATTCTAACCAATAATATTATTGCCTTCGTGAATGTATTTCATTGCACCAATTATCGCCTTTTAGTTTCCTTAATATTTCGGTGAAAACTCTCACCCGTACTTCATCCACTACCCCCAGGTTTCAAGAAATGCAGTCTAAATGTGGAAGAAGATAACACACTTTCAGACTCATGTTAAAACCTAACGCTTTATATTTTTCAGCATGTTATTTTAATTTAGACTATGCTCATAACTTGAATATTTATAAATTCCCAAGAACATGTGAATTACTTCTTTGAATTTAATATTTGCTTCCCTTTCTTGAGGTCTCGTATATGTTTCAAAATGTTCATAATTAGTTAGTTCCCTGATTCCGACTCTCCAAAAGTACCTTCTTTGATTTTCCGTAGATTGTAGTAGATTTCCGTAGAGTTGATTTTCGATAGTGCGGGAAACGTTTTGGTTAGGTACATATTACAATTTATATTTTTATCCAATACTTTAGAAAATTGCTTCATTAATTCCAATTAATTGTGCTAGGGAAGTAACATAGTTTTCGTAGAATCTATTATGCTGTTTTTTATAAAGTATTGGGAAACCGATAACAGTGTACTTCTTCTAGTTTTCGTGTTTCCATTTTCGTGTAATCTCTTTTTCTGCCGACCAGTTCACAAAACATACTCGGAGTAACCTTGTTTTTGATCCAAATTCATGCACAAAACCTTTAACTACAATTCGTCCATTTATGTTTCTTATAATTTATTTCTTGTAATTCAAGATTGCCATGTATATAGTCATAGATATGCTATGTAGCCATATGATGGCTGGAATGTGCTACTGATTTCCATTCGCCGCACTGAGTGCGCGCTCAGGAGAGCCTTCGTGTTCCATTCGAGCGCCAGGGCGCACCAGTGCAGCGCATGTTCCTTGTGCATAATGAGGCGCCCTAACCTGAACTGAGGAGCAATTTGGGATTCAGGAGACCAACTTACTCATAAAGCAAGCATCAAAATAAAAGAAATAAAAATCCATTTTAACCTGTTACTTTAAATGAAAGGACACATCTCTGTATAACGGCATACATCAAGGATTATCATCTTACATTTCAAATATCGCATTTAGAATTCCTATAGATTGTCTAGGTAATGTATTGCCGTGAAGAACTATCTCTCCAAGCATCTGGGATTTTTTTAGAATTTTAGTGTTTCTCATCAGCATTTAACTCATTACTTTAAGATTAATAGGACTGATTGTCTTCACAATGGGATATGATGTGTAATACGTATAACTCAAACATTTAGTCACGAAAATACTTTTCACACCTAAATCGGTTCTTGAAAGGAATACAGGCAGTGTTTTGTAAAAGACAGTGTATGAATTAGTATATAAACAATATTTTATCATAAATTTCATTTTTACCTGTTTTTATCACGAACATGAATAGAGAAGTAACAGAAGTAAATAAGTCCACACAACTCCACAAGTCGAAAAGTAAATATGTTCATAAAAATCAACATTTCGTCAATTTGATGGTTGTTAATGACGTTAATAGTTCAAGGTAAAAACGATCATTTTACGACTAAATTATTAAAGAAAATTTCATCCTTTGCAGAGGAAAGTAATATTTTTAGAATCAATTATACAATATTAGAAGTAACATTTTTATTTTTAATAGCATTGTCTCCTATAATGGCGCGCTTCCCTTATCAATACCGAAAACTACGTATACAATTATTGTTTCAATGTAAAATGAGTTAAAACCAAGCAAAGGAAGAACAAACAAGAGAGTGCGAGAAAGGCGGTGTCGCCTTCGTCCGGCACAAAAGCGGTAACGTGAGCTGCTTGCACACTGAGTCTGCGCCCAGAGCAGCTCAGCGGCCGCCCCGCCCCGCCCATCCCCGCAAGGCCCGCCCCGCCCCTCCCAGGCGCTTCTATTATGGAGGGTGAGAGCTTTTCTGTGTTGGACGGCCGCGGGCTGCATCGCCACGCCCGCGCCGCGCAAACCGTTTACAAAGAAGACGCCTTCCACCACTGCCACTTCCCTTCCCTTCTCATCCCTTCCCCCTCCCTCGCTCCCAAAAGCTTCCGCCCCTCCAGACGCACACCCTTATGACCACCGCGAGCCGCTTTCAGAGGATCGTTTATACTCGTTGATGAATAATTTATTATCTATTTATTCTTTGAATGTTGCTCAATTAAACATTATTTTATTTCCATGAGCCTCGAAGCAAATTTTATATTTTCATATTTTAATTGTGGTGGATGTGTTTTTGTCATAATCTCCTCATTCATCATAAAAACATCAAGCTATCCATAATGTCACTTCCGCACAATATACTTTTTTCGGTAGAATTTAATTTTACATAATCTCATAATTAACTGTTATTACGAAGCCAAATATAAAATATGAAATGATATTTAAGAAATTACTTTATCTTCTTTTACGTTAAACGATATTGTTTACACACATTCCAAATATTCTGGTCCGCCGCCCACTCCGCGTCGTCCAGCGCTGTGGCCCTTGCGGGGTCTTGCACACTATGATGCAATGCTTAGGTCGACTGGTGGAGCCTGGGATATATTCCCCCCTTCGATTTCTGGCAGTCTTTCAATGGACACAGCAAACCACGATGAGCTCTGGATCTGAGAATGAAATTACCACGTGCATAAGGTGATAGGTCGAGAGCCAGCAAAAAAATAAATGAATAAACACGTATGATAATCTCAAAGCTTTCGCTGAGAATTTGCTGAGAAGTTAACCAGTGTTATGAATAACAGACGGAGAAGGAGGAACGGGCAAGAAAGGGACCCAAAAAGGACAGATAAAAATAAAGGAAAACGGATCCGGAAATCGGAAATCACTAAGTCTAAAAAGTTAGGGTAATTTTATTTTAGAAAAAACATAGTCACAAATGTTTGTAAAAAGTATTGATTCTAGCATGGTATTAAAGGTCTTGTGTTTTTTCATATGTAGTGTTTCTGAGATTAACCTTGAATATTTTCTGGGTTCATTATTCAAAATGGTAGGGCTGACAGAATTAAAAGAAGGAGCAAAATCAAGGCGATATCGACAAAATTAATTTAATTTAGTGCCAGTCTCCTTAATATTATTAACATATTATTTAGTTCTTTAAGCAGTTTTTGCATAATAACTTTATCTTTGTTGATGTTAATGCAAAAAACGTTATGTACAATTTTAAAGGTCATCAAATTGTCTTCAAATTTAATTCTTAAATCATTTTTCTCAAGCAAGTAGTTACAGAGCTACGAGATTTTAATAGTTCGCCAAATTTTCCTTTTTATACTGAAGTTGCTCAAAATTATGCTGAAGTCCAATCTAGTACTTGTGAATTATTAAGGTAATATAAAAAAGCTACCAAATATCAATGTTTTTAATGGTAATTGAGGTTACACTTGCTTTTGAAAGTTCTGGTAAGAGTGACAGTGGACTTATACGTTCTGCTACTAACACGGTTTACTTACATCAAAAGCATTTCAATAGAGTAAAATGACGTTCGTTTCTTCTTCTTCTTCTTCTTCTTCTTCTTCTAATAATAATAATAATAATAATAATAATAATAATAATAATAATAACAATAATAATAATAATGTAATAATAATTATTATTATTATATAACAACAATAATCATATTATTATTATTATTATTATTATTATTCACAATCACATGAAAGACTGCTCTACCCACAAATAAATTTTGGACATAAGGTTATGAAATTTTCCTTCGAACCATCAAAATGCGGATGAAAACCGTCAATATGAATGGAGTCGGAAAATAACTCGCATTGCTAACGAGGATTTGATTACAAAGGAAGCACGGTACCACCCTTCCTGACAAAAGAAATTGTGCGGGACGACAAGAAGAAGAAGAGGAAAGCAAACGAATTTCGCCTAGCCACTAAGGTTAATGACCATGCAGATCGTATATTCTTACCTTGAAGGCAACTCTGATGAATACCACTTTCTTGTTGATGATTTGATGGGCGAATACAGGGAGATTACCAACCCGATAACCGCACACTACAATCGTCCATCCTTCAAAAGTATCGAGAAAACATATTGATAACAGACAGCAAACAGAACATCTGTTGCGTATTTTCAAAATGTTGAATACAAATTATTAAATGACTGGTGGAATCGAAACAAGACATATAATATCGCAGATGCACATCTCAGAATCTTTAAATCAGCAGCAGACTCATTCACAGGTACATCAAATAAATGAATACCTAGAATGTAATGTTGAATCAGTCGTTTCAGATACGTTGCCCATATTGTTTGAGCCAGGGATTTTAAAACTCAAAAACGCGAACGGTGCAGTCGACTCATGAAAGAAAGCGATGGATATAGTTTGGACATGCTGTCGGACAGGCAGTAAGACAAGTCTTTTATTCTTCCCTTTTGACAGTTAGCGCATATGTATACAAGAAGTTTGGATGAAAGCTCCTTATTAAAACTTTATTTTCTATTCGATTCGCTTCATTGTACTGTGAAACTTCATTATTAAAACGTCTTACGTTCTTTTAAATTCTTAAGACTAAATAATGGATTTCTCTGCCAGTTCATTTTTGACCACAGATCATAATGTGAACACATTGGAAGATCTAATATTTTCCATGCTATGGGAGGAAGAATGACAATACAGTATATTCAATGAATTTGGCCACAAGATTTGACAGACAGCTTTATACAAAACAACCAATTTTTAATTTATGTATATATATATATATATATATATATATATATATATATATATATATATATATATATATATATATATATATATATAATGAACATATAGAGTTTGTAAGGAAATCTTGGAGCGACGTTTCGCGGAACTCATTTTTCCCCATCCTCAGGCTAGACTGTGTAATGGAGAAAAAATATGACATAATTACTGAGATGATTCTAATAAAACATTTGTACAAAGAAACATGGCACTCGATATAGTATAACATAGTGACTCACCAATTTAAAACAACTAAAAATTAAAATGAAAATAAAGTAAAAAAATAAATATTTACAACAGGGCGTGCAAACGCACGTCTGGCATGGCAGTTACAAAGTGCTTGGAACCATGGTAGAATTTCATGGATGGGTTCCTCCGGTTCACCGATTTTAGCTGATTCTTTGCATCACCAGTTTGCGTCACGAACCACGTGACCACAGCACAGGCACCTCATTTAAAAAGTCAGATCAGACGCTAGCCGCCATGTTGCAAGGACAGTGAGAAGTGTTTAGAAACGGTTTTAAAGTGGTAACTGACAATTTTCAACCGTAACCAACAGAAAATAACACGATGAATGTGCACAATATACAATATTTGAAAGAAAAGCTCCATAAATCGATTTCAATATCTGGTTAACGAAATGATAATTTTGGTATCTGGCTGCATTTAAAATTCCCGCTAATATTGTGACGTAAATTGGTGTCTGAAGTTCATTGGTTTGAGTTCGGATTAGATGCGGAAGATTCCTCCCTGCTCAGAACCCAATGTAAACAATCAGCTGACCGTTGGGAGGTATTTAAAAAAGTGCTTCAAATACGTAACATAAAGTATAATATACAAACAAAAAAATCTAAATGGGTTAACACATGAGTGAAAAGAACTATTTATTTATTAAATGACGATTTTTACTCAATTAATTACAAACACAGGAAATTACAACTTTTGCAAGCAACCATACATAAAATTATCTACTAGAAAAATTGCATAAGATAGAATCATAGAGACATGTGAAAGTATTATATTCCACCTGTGTAATCAGACAATTTGATGTTTTTATATGAAGAATTCCCAGCACCAAACTATAAAAATGTTTACGTTCCGAATCCAATATTTTAACATCTGTAAAATCCATGCAAGTTCACTACCCAGCTGGTGTGTCGTAATTGAACTTTGTCTATCCTAAATTTCATTACTATTACGCATATGCTCAGATACACGTGTTTTTAGCTTCCTCTTAGTTTGCCCAATGTAAGATTTAGATATTGTTGACAATTGATCCGAAAAACAATGTTTGGAGGTCAAATGTATCTCTCCAGCCTTTTAGGTTAACAACAATAGATTTCTTATTGCACATTCTGTTCAATAACATAATATCAAATTTTAATTTTAACTCTTATAATCTTTTTTGAATTTCGAGGATAAAGGGCAAACAAATTTATTTATTTATTTCATCAGATATAATCTCACTAACTTTGGAGTTATTACTCTGAACCTGGATGTTAATAATTTTCAAGGTCTTCTTAATAAATGTATTAATAAACTTATCAAGGTAATTATTCAATCTCAGGATTTCAGAATTTTTTAATAAATTAGACAAGTGGAAAGGGCGAGATACCAATTTAGACCCTATCGACTAAATTCACAACTAGAGATTATTTCATAGATACAAGATGACAAGACCAAAAGTTCAAGGTAATTCCTGCGTATATTGGTTTGGTGTATCAATTTAAGGTAATGCTATTACTATTACAAAATATTGTTACATGCAGAAAATTTATTTTTGAATTTTGTTCTACTTCAATTGTAAACTGAATATTTGAGTTAAACTGATTAAACTTACTCAATAAAAAATCAATAACATCTTATGATGTGCTCATTCGCCATAGTTTTTTTTTCGACATATTCAAACGAAAGGTGCTACAGAATGCGCAGACTTTTTCGTAATTAAGTTTTCTAATTCCCTTGGTGTGGACTGGCTTTACGGTCTTGCCTCATCCTCTTGCTAGCTGTCATCTATCGCCGCCTCAAGTACATTTTTGTGACATTTTCTCAACTTTTCGGTTTTCAATTAATAGAATAAAAATATTAGTGTAGTAATATACCACCCAATGTCTCAGAGTCAACACAATCTTTCCACATGGTCTGCATCTTCAAGTCGAGCTCGTCTTTTGCACTTCTCTCCTTCTTGCTACTGTCAACAACTTTCGCAGTCACCCTGATCTCTTGTTAGAGCTCTCGTGTTCACTTCGCGTCTTCGCAACAGTCGCCGTTTCCTCTGACGGCCGTTCTAACTCCCCCAGCTTTTAGTTTTCACTTGTTCAGTCTGTAACGCGCCGACACCTTCCACGTCCTCTCCAATCGCAGCTCCTTGCGGTGTCGTGTCCTCTTCCCTCAACCCCGCAACCTGCCTCGCATGCTCGCCCCGCATTAACTGCTACCTCCGCTCTCGCCCTTTCGTCTCGTGCGCGCGCGCCGCCTCCGCCGCCGCCGCCGCCGCCGCCGCCGCCGCCGCCACCGCCGCCGCCGCCGCCACCTCGCTTCGTCCTTTGGCGCCGGAGAGCCCCTCACCTTTCAGCGCGAAATTGCCTCGTACGAGGTGCGCCGCTCCGCTGGAGACGCCCCGCCCCGCCCCGCCCCGCCACGCCACGCCCCGCCACGCCACGCCCAAGGAGAGCTATTCAAACTCTCGCCGCGTCGTGGGCTCAAGGAGCGCGTGGATGTCGGAATGTTGACAGTAATCTTACTGAATCGATCGGAAGCGTTCTGTACAATCTTGAAGTGAATAAAAAACAAGAAAAAATGTATAGAGCAACATTGCTCTTACGGTGGGATCAAATATCAGAGAGTAATAATTTGTACCATTTCTCTGTTGTTGATAGTGTAGGGACGTTGATTTAGAGGTGGGTTTGAAGGTCTCAGATAGTTAAGGATTAGAGAATCCGGTATGGGGATGTTAGGAGGAAGGAAGTTCACGGCCAGGGTGTGGGCAAAAGTGTCAGTAATGGATTGAAAGTCAAATATAATGGTGTTATTCCTTTTTGGGGGGGGGGGATTTTGGTGAGATTTGCTCTAACGGCGCGGATAACTTCCTTAGGTTTCTAGACCTCTTTTCATTCCTCAATAGTTCGTTGTACTTACGTGTCTCGTAGTGTGTAAGTTGTCTGTGCTTCTGCATCTGTAATCGTTTAAGTGTGTGTTTGTCTTCTCTCGTGTATGTTTGTAAAATGTTCTTTGTGTCTGTCGTTTCAGATCTATTGTTAATATGATGTCGTTGGGTATGGCTGGGTGGATGTTGTTCTGTATGCGTTTCTTATCTGAAGAGTAAAGTGGAGGTGAATTTGTCTCTTTCTGGTATGGATTGAACATAGGGTGGGTGGTAGGTGAAGACGCTGTGATTGGTCGATATGGGATGGGTCACTCTGTCCTTATATGATTTGGTCTTTGTGTTGTGGATTACGGGATATCAGACGGAATTAATTTTGAGTCCTTCTTTCCTGTTGAAGTTGTTGAGACGTTTAAAAAATCTCAATAGCTTCCCATTGTAATATGGTGTAATAGTGGTCGGTGGTAGAAAAGTCTTTTTGTAAATTAATCATAAATTTAGGTTATAGAGTATGGTCATGGGAAGACCGCGGGCAAGGTAACTAGTCCACTAGAGTTTGCGGGTGCTTTTTTCAGAGCAGCTGGCGCGAGATTTAAAAGTAAGATATGTACAAACTGTTCGTAGGTGGCGGTACATCACTGGATTACTAGTAGAGTTCTGCATTCTCCGCGATTTTTACCGGCCAGCGCTCGCTCGCCTGACCACGCGCTCGACCGTCCTTCGCAACCGGTTGGGGACTCCCGGTCGCCGGTGGCCGACCGAGACCGCCGAGACTAGGTCGGTTGTCGATAACCGGCAGACCCCGAGGAACTGCGCCTCGCAAGACTACGTCAAAGTAAATACCGGATGCTAAGTTTAAGAAAAACGAAGGAGTACTTATTGTTTTTTTAAATAAACGACCATTAAATTTCCCTTTACAAAACTGAATTTATAAAAATGTAAATCATTTTTAAAATAATATATATCCGAAACTCCACTCCCCGACGCTCTGAAGAACCTGAAGTGGATCTACTGAAGTTCTACCTATGAATTAAAAGAAAGATAATTCTCGTGTTCGTGTTAAATTCCTTTCTTTCTAATGACTAGACATCAGATATTTAGGAAATTAATTGCCTGTTTTATTGTAATGAACATTTGAAATGCTTTTGGTATAAATGCTAGAATTATGAAAAATTAATAATTCTGACGAATATGTATTTTGCTTACTTTCAGGTAAATGTATTTTAAGGCGTATTTAATTTTCTAAGCTTTTCTTTTCTTGAAATGTATTTCTATGTTCTTCTAGTCTTGGTTAAAAAATCGTGTTTAAGTCATTTTGACTTTTGATAATCCTAGTCGATATGTATCAAACCTCTACTTTTCGTCAAGTTCTGCACAGAGGATTTTATTTGTGTTTGACTTTCATATTCTATATTTATAGAGATCAAGAGCTCGCTTTTTTCTCACTTCTTCACACAAAGAATAAAAGTGGTAGATCGTAGGTGACCGCTGGCCATGGGCGAGCGCTACGTCAGATTCGCAATGCAACATGTCACTAACTTCCTCTGGGGCAAGTCGATAACCTCGACATCCGACTGAACACCGTCCTAGATGTTCGTCCAGGAAAGTAATGGAAGAGAAAGGAAGCTCTGTTAACGCAAAGAATTATGTTAGATCTTTTTCGTATGCCAATTATGAACATTAAAAGGCAATTAGCACATTATTTTTACATTATTATACATTACATTATTTTTTGTTATTTTTAGGTTTATACTAAATGAGAATATTAAGCTTTCTTCTATTGCCCAAGAATGTTATCAAATCATTAATTTTCTCTCATTTTATATGGTGTACATACAAATGTTTCCCTAAATCTGGATACAAGTGAAATTAAATATATTAGTAGATATCTCTTCCAATTTTGTATTTTTGTTTACTTTTTTATGCTCAGGACAAGACGTTTTCACGTAAGGAAAAATAATAACAACCTTAGTTTTGTTTAGCAAATACGATTTTATTATATACTCATTCAATTATGAACACATGTTCATTGCGGGTAATACATATGCCTTGTATTCGGATTTGTAAGAAACTTAAATGACATTACAATTGGTACGAAACGAATTATTTTACCCCTTAACCAATATTTTTGTGTTTTTATATATAATTCCGGAATGTAAACTTTCTGCCTTATATTGTATTTTCTTTGCTTATTTGAAAATATACTGTATGCCCATATTTACATTATTAGAGATTCCAATAAATAAACCTTTTTCAACATTGTTTATTAACTTACAATGTAAAAAGGATTGATGAAAATTACTTTAAGTTTTTTATTCCATTGTATTGACAGTAAATAGTATATATTAAATAGTATTATTATAAGTGTAGTAAATAGTATTGCTTGTAAAAATTTGAGTTTCAATTTCTTTTCAGTCTCTTTGTTGCCTTTAATTCTTTTAAAAATTATATTGTTTTCTCTTCCAAAAATTATTTCCAATTAATCGATAACTTGTTACTTTTCAACTAATTAATACTTCAATTGAAATTTTATTTTCTTTCGATTATAATTAATTAATTACAATTACCTGAAAGAATTTTGCGATCACCATGCGCGGCGACTTTTAAATCCCGTACATTCGTTGAGCGGCGGAGCTACTGAGCGTCCGGCGCCGGTCGAGCGGTCGAGCGCTCGGCGACGCTCGACTGTTCTGCAGATAATCGGGAGTCGAAAGACGGCCGGTCGAAATGTCCGTTAAACAGCCATCTCTTTCTCCCCGAGCACGGTCCCCCCTTCCGCCGAGCGTCGGCCTGGAGCCTCGCGAGACTCGAGCGGTTGTTTTCCCCCAAATGCAGAGCTCCAATTACTAGTCCATGTAAAAATTTATTTGCGCAACACTAATTAACGTAGAAATAAATGGTTTTAAACATTTACATGATCAGAAAACAGAGCATACGACTCAATGAAAAATGAAAAAGATAAAATTTAACGATTTTTCTTAATATTGAGATAGACAGCTGCCGTAAATCCAATGATTCAAAGTACATCAAGGCCTTTCACAAAAAGTTAAGGAAATTCGAGTCATTTTATTGTGCGTAATTTCATTTTAGTATTTCCAAAACCTGTTAGGAACCTGAATACTGAGAATTTTGTCTGTTGAAACCAATGACTGAAACCCGCAATACTACAGTGTATAACACGGTTGCCTATACAGTCACGCAAGGGAACAAGGTAATTTTAAGTTTGCCTGAATAAAGATGTTCCCCGCATTGTCTACTATTAATAAATAAATATTGTGAGAATTTTCAAAAATAATTTATTTTTTATACCGATAGTATTCAGCCACATTGAACATATATTTTTTTTAGATTTCTATTATGCATTTTGCACCATTATTTATTCATTTATTTATTTATTTATTTATTTATTTAACGTCAAAAAACAGTTCAAACTGCGTATGACGTGCTATGGGGAAAAATGAATTGTGTGCACATTTTCAAAATTCTGTGAACCCTACACTAATCATATACTACTTAAATTTAAAAAAAATTCCTCATGTCCAGAAGCAAAACAAGGGGCCATCTCAGCATTTGCTCAATGGATCAGGGAAACTGGACGAAAAACCTGATCGAGATGGGGGTCATTGACCCGGAGGGTGTAGTACAATATTTGTTACAGGTTGTTTATACACATTTATACAGTCCAAATGGTAAATAATGCATTATGTATCATTGTTAAAATTAATGTTACTTTTCTTGTGATACTCAGTATAGTTTATAATTGTATAGAAACAGTTATGCAGCAGAAACGACTTCACTTGGAATTTAAACTTTTCCAAGGAATTTAATCGTTTAATGTCGTCTGGCAAAGTGTTGTAAAATAATGTACATGTATTGTATGTGAATTGTTAGTATTGAGCTGTTGATACTGTCACCTGATGAATATGATTTCTACGTCGAGTGTTATAGTAATAGACATCGGCATTTTCTGAAAATATATTCCCGCCCTTAAGCAAGTCATTTTTGACAAAAACAACTGATTCGTAAATAAACAGACAAGGTAATTATAAAATTCCTAGATTAATGAAGAGAGGCTTACATGAATCACGTGGGTGGGATTTGGTTATTATTCGTACGATTCGTTTTTGTAATCTAAAAGTCTGGGAGCTATAAGATGTATTTCCCCAGAATATTATACCATATCTCAGGCGGGAATGAACATTCGCGAAATATACACAACGAGCAGTATGACGGCTGACTGAATTTGCAAGAATTCTGAACGCGTAGCATAATGAACTTAATTTTGTGTTCAATTCATTTAAATGGACGTTCCATTTAAGGTTTGACTGAATTGAGAGACCTAAAAATGTTGTTGCCTTAACATCAGTCAATGGTACACCGTTCATTTTCAATGGAGCACAGAATTGTTTATTTGAAATGGAAAACTGCATTAAAACCGTTTTCTTTTCGTTTACTATTAATTTGTTATTTTGGAACCAATTTGAAACATCTGATATTGTACTATTTACGGTTTATTTATTGCAAAGGATGTTCGTATCATCCGCAAAGAGAACCGTTCTTCCGTTTCGAATCGTCGAGGGCATATCGTTTACGTAAAGTAGGAACAGAATAGGGCCTAAAATCGATCCTTGAGGAACTCCACGTGCAATGGGCAAAGAGTCGGAAAGATGCGTACGTAATGTTCCATCATTCCAGTAAGGTATTTCAACTTTCTGAGATCGTTGTTTAAGGTACGAACATAACCAATCTAGAGCAATACCACGGATTCCATATGAAGGTAATTTTGAAAGTAAAATGTCATGATCAATGATGTCAAAAGCTTTTGAGAGATCTAAAAATAATCCAATAGGTGCCTCGTTTTGATCTAATGATGAGGCGACATCTTTAAGAAAAGAAAAGATAGCTGTTTCCGTTGATTTTGATTTTCTAAATCCATGTTGGCAATCTGAAAGCGCGTCGTGTTTAGTGAGAAAGGTTTCCATTCGTACGTAAAAAAGTCTCTCTAATATTTTTGAAAAAACTGTTAGAAGAGAAATAGGCCGATAATTTTGAATTTCATTTTTGTTGCCTTTTTTGAAGAGCGGCTTAATTTTAGCTGTTTTGAAAATATCTGGAAACGTTCCGGTGCGTAACGATGAATTAAATATGAGTTAACGGGTGTATAATGGCATACGCACAGGTCTTTAACAAAGCGTCCAGAAATTCATCTAAACCGGACGAATATTTATTTTTTAGTTTACCGATTATTTTGAGAATTTCATAGGAAGAAGTTTCGGAAACGAACATCGTGTCTAAAAGTTTGGGTGAAGACCCATATTGGTATTATTGAATTTTGTGGCTGAAGACCCTGAGTAAGATCGACAGCAATTCTCGAAAAGTATTAGTTAAAGAGACTAGCCACTGTTGCCGGATCGTTCACATTTATATCGTTATATTTTAAAACAAAATTCTCTACAGGATTTCTAGTTGATTTGGTCGTATTTTTTATTATATTCCACATTGCTTTTGTTTTGTTTTTTGACTTCAAAATATCCTGATCGTGTTTCATGATTTTAGCCTGCCTTATGACTTTTCGTAACAATGTTTTGTATTTTTTAAAGTAGATAAGGAAATATTGAGATACGTTATAACGTTTAGAAATGAAAGAAAGAATTCGCTTGTTTTTACAAGATGTTCTAATCCCTTGTGTTATCCAAGAATTGCTTTTCCGTGAAATATTTAATTTTCCTTTTTGAAGAGGAAAGCAAGTGTTAAAATGAAATGAAAGAGTTGAAAAAAAAAATATATTTGTCGTTTATATCAACTGCATTATAAACCGCTTCTCATGACTCCTGCATCAAGTAATCAATGAATAATTTTATTTTACTTTTTGTAAACAATCTAGTCATACGTGTATTATTTATTGTGTCAGTGATCGCATTTCTTATAATGGTAAGAATTTGTGCATCGTGGTCAGTGTATCCTAAATCTTTTGTTTCAACTTCATATCGAGTAGTAGTTTTGTTAATTATAATTTGATCAATTGCCTTCATCGAGTTTTGTGTGATCCGTGTAGGTACATTTATTGTAATGTCTAAGTTTAAAGAATTAATTAAATTGAGAAACTTTCCTTTCTCGCAAGATTCGACCAGAAAATCAATGTTAAAATCTCCGCATACAACAATGGATTCAAAAGAGCGATTGCTGACTTTATTAAGTGTTATCTCCAGGTTTTCTAAGAACAAAATATAATCTGCAGTTCTCTTTGTTGGAGGTCTGTAGATGCAAAGTGTTATCACTTTTAATTTTCACATTGAAAATATTTTCAATGGAATACACATTTAATTCCGCCAAGGGGAATTCATTTTTCACCTTTCATTTCAATTTTAGCAGCTAGTTTTGGTCTTCAAACAATATTTTTGAAAGCATCAAATATTTCCTCGATTTTTTTGGAATATCTTATTGAAGACATCAAACACTTTTTTGATAGAATCTTAAAAATTCGAATTAAATTTTTCAATGTTCATAATATTAATAAAAAATGTAAGTGATGAATCAATCACAGTATCGTCATTATTGATTGAAAGGGTCAGCGTAGCATTAAAGCAAAGAAAAATAAATATTTATTTATATTTGGACTAAAGTGCTAGCTAAAGACTCTTACCTGCCTAAGAGCACATTTGTGAAATTGCTTATACTAGGATCATGAAATGGAATATTAATGGTTAAATTAATACACATACACAATTTCAAATCAAGTTAATATACTTCTTCAATCAATGATTTGAAACGAATTTGAATAATTAAATTATAGTAATTAACGAAATGAGCGTATAAAGAGGGGGATAATTGCATGAGTGGTATATTCAAGAAAACGAGCTGCGATACAAGCGAGTTTTCTTATATACCACAAGACCAATTATACCCCTTTATACACATATTACGTTCAATATTTATTTCGTTACCATTTAAGAATAATTTAAATTTTTAAAAATTGAAGCATATCTTTCCCATTTGGAGGATCTATTTGATGACGTCATATTGGTTCTGAATAATATGTATTTTACTGAGCGTTTATTGCGTTTGTTTGCAAGAAATATTTGTATATGGAAGGTACTGAACATATTGCGTAAAAAATATTAGAAGAAGCTGACAAAGTCTTGAAAACATTACTTCCCACGAAAAGTAAAGACAGGTATGAGAGAGAATACAACATGTATGAGAGAAAATAAGTCACTTCTGATAGTTTTGCTATAGCGTTCTTTTTAGAACTGCTAATCACAACTAACGTTTACATTTTCATGTTTCATGGCCGACTGCAAATACCTCGGCTACATCTCTGTTGCAGTTTATTAATTAAACGATTTGTCCCCTTTTCTGAATTCTGATTGGTAAGTGTGTTCTTTTGATTGCACTGTGGAAGTTAAATTGCACGCATGCTATTAACAGAGACATAATCAATAATTTTTCATGGAATTAATGAGCATATTTAGTTAAATAAACGAAAAAATTACAAACAGCACTCAGACATGTTTGTGAAAGATAGAAAGTTACATTTACATTGATATCTTATCTCACAAGGTGATAAATGGATCTTGTGACGTGATATTTTTCACTGTTGTTTTTGTGACGTGATATTCGCCACTATTATACCGAGAGCCTGCAAGAAAAACGATATGATAAGCTTAAAGCTAAAACGTTTTGAAAAGTTTGCCTGTGTTATGAGGAATAGGGAAACGCAAGTATGGCGGCCTGTATGTGTGTCAGCGTTGCGCTACACAATTATTTGATTGTGTCGAAAAAAATTAGGCAATTGGGGAATGAGTACATAGCTAATTCTTGTTGTATATTGTCTGTTAGCCAAACTGTGAAGGACTTGTATGCCATACTGATATGGCGTCTCATGGCATGCCATATGGCATGTTACTCCCACTTTTACGTCATGGCCTATGTTACTCACTCTTTTACATCACACTATCACCTTCGCTAATGAAACAAAGAGTGTGTAGCATGACAAATTCAAAAGTGAGATTCAATGTAAACGGACTATGACAGCAACTGAAGCAAAATGAATACGCGAATATTGCCCAAATGCAGTCTGAATTTCCAATATTTTTCTTTAAAATCATAGTTATCTTTGACGGGTGCATCTGAAACGTCAATTGCTAAAGAGGGGTTCAAGCAAACCCAATAAACAATTTTTGTAATTTTAAAACTTGTGTAATTAAAAAGAGGCCTTGATTCTAAAATTATGGATAGTTTTGACATGTAAAAAGTGATACACCAACATAAAGTTTTCTTATCCTGTTCGTTAAAAAATAGAAACCGGGGACCACATAGTCCCTCAGCAGTAGGAAGATTAGTGATGAAAATTCAGCTTCGATCTTGTATTATATGAAAAAAAGGTACATTAAATATATTTGTTGATCCTTGATGATGTTTGATGTTTAATCTGAGGCTCGATGTACATAGCCATTCCAATTTATATTCTGAACTCACTTTAGGAATAAATGCAGCTGTACGTAACATCAATAGTCGGGAAAGCGATCACCTCGGGAAGCGATATACTCCTGGGACTCGTTCGAAAACACGCATCACTTGCCCATCGTACCAGCGGGCTCCCACCGATTCGTTCTCATTTACATACCATCCATTCCGGCTCTGGCAATTTGTAACAAAACAGAACCCAATCTGCATAATTTTCAATCGCCTGGTGCGACTTGTAGATTCGAGTTCGCTAGACGTTCAGTGACATTCCGCTGCGAGCGCTGGGTGTTGCGTCTCGCCACTGGCGCCGTGCGGCTATTGTCGGAACTATCTAAAGGGCGGCGTCGACGCTTGCGCTCTCCTTCAGCGATCTCCATAATCGCGCCCATTTATCTCTGGAAAGAATTCTATTACTGAAGGAGCAAAAAATATGAATGGAGGCGACACCACACAGTGGAATCCAGGCACTGTATGCCACAAATATTTTAATTGGTTTGTCCCTTGGTAGAATTGCGGACAATAAGAACGTTGCATTTTTTCCGGTGAACAGGTGTAAGGTAATTAAACGTTGCCTATTAACGAACAAGTTTGTATAATATAAGAACTTGTTTTCTCATTTACAAATACAAAAAGAGGACGAGAAACAGGCATTAAGACCAATTTTTTTTTAGTAAACTTTTTTTCGCGGATAGATCTTATTACAACGCGAAAGTGCAACTGTACCCACCGAGGCTCGGTCATATTTTCGCTCAAGTAAGTCGTTGCGCCGTGTCTTCTTACATTTAAGGGATCAGCATTTCCATGCTGAACCCATTTTTAAACTCAAAGGTTGTTAGCCCTGGAAGGACGATGTATTAAATGATGCTGTTAATGAATGGACGATTATAAACATACACACACACACACAAACATTTATGCCCCGAACGGGATTCGATTCCATGGCCCAGGCAGCTACAGGGTTTCACTGTTAGCGTCCTTAGCTATCCGGCCATCGAAGTAAATAATAATATTTTACTAATTTAATAAAATGAGTAGATGCAAGACCAGAAATGCATGTATAAATTAAAGTTAAAATTCATAATAATAAGAAAACATTATGCTTTTGATGTGAAAATTAAATCAATGAGTGTAACTTCACTGTTTTGTTGAAAACTTTAGTGTTTTCTTTTCTTTTGATATTTAGAGAGAATATAAAAATACAGAAAAAAATGGTTTATACGTGCGAAATCGGTTGCTGTAACAGCTGTCAATCAGTTCATATTTCTCGCGTGAAAGTTCCAGTTTCTTCTACGAACAAAATACTCAACACATGTAACATTTAAGGATGATCGATTTATGTTATTCTCAAAAACAGAGATCATAAGAAACACTTGCGAGCACAAGTAACAGGACACAATCGTTTTAAGGTATGTTAATTAATATTTTGAAATATTTTTAAAATATGATGCATACTAATAGAGTTGGTTAATTAAAAATAATATGTAATTATACGTAATTTAATTTTTATAGTGTTTTTAGAAAATGTAATAAATTAAAAGATATTTTATTAGCTGCGTTATTGGCTTTGATGAATTATTTTATTGATCACGATTTGAAATGTGATTTCAAGTGGGGAATGATAAATTTGGATTATTCCACATGCTTTTAATCTTAGAAAAAAGAGTTTTTTCACCTTTTCTGAACTCTAGAAGTTGTGAAGCTACTTTAGTTGAAATTAATTGAAATTCTAATTCCCATACGGGTTTACAACTCTTCGAGTGTCCATAAAGCCAGGAGCCCTTCCAGCATCTGGAGCAGCTGTACCTCTTGTGTTCTCCGGTGTTGCGCTGAACCTCCCCTTTACGCGACGCACCCCTCGCGCACAGTGTCTCCCTCAGGGCGCGCGCTGGGCGTCGCACGGCGCGTAGGAATTGATTTAGCCTCCATTACACTTTTATGAGGCTTCTTCCACTTGGGAGCCACTCTCTCTCTCTCTCTCTCTCTCTCTCTCTCTCTCTCTCTCTCTCTCTCTCTCTCTCTCTCTCTCTCTCTCTCCCTCTCTCTCTCTCGTCATTCTTTTCCTTTCCATCTTCCTCCCACATTTTCTGAATGTAGCCAAGCGCCAGGTTTCTAATAGTATGGAGATGATGCATCTATGGATTTATTCCCTCTGATGAAGAGTTATCATTTAACTTTTTTGAGACTCCCTACTTAATATTTTATGGCTCATAATTTCCACAGTTGGTTCCATCGTTTCGCCCCCTAAATTCAGGTATTGAATAGTCTCTTAATAATATCAGTGGAAAAAGAAATAAAAGATAGGACCTGACGTTAATACTTCACCCAAGGAAGCCATTATTTTGTTTTTATCGTTTATTACTTCAGTATGTCTTATAAAAATGTATTATTTTCTATTCTTAATACATATTTTAAATGGATACATGAATAATAATCTTCAACAGTAAAAAGCATTCATTCGACTACACACTAGTAATAGTCAAAATAATCTTCATGACACTATTGTTTAGCAAAATCATTTCAGTCTGTAAATGATTTTTCCCTTGACACTTTAATACACCAGGACAGAGATACTTTTATTTTCTAGAATATTTTTAAACTCAAACATCGGGAAATAAACCCTGCAGTTCCTTCTCTCTCGCCCCTTCAATATCTTTCACTCCCAGTCGCTGCGTGTGCCACCTACTCAACGTATTTGCGCAACCCTCTCGGACGGCTCTTTTCTGTTCCGTTCTGCAACACCTGCCCTTCCACAGCGCCTCTACGCCTCTACGGTAGACCGAGGTCACTGCGCTCCACGCCAAGCAGTCACCGTCGCCGTCGCAATGGCAGTCGCCCTCGCCCTCGCCCTCGCCCTCGCCCTCGCCCTCGCCCTCGCCCTCGCCCTCGCCCTCGCCCTCGCCCTCGCCCTCGCCCTCGCCCTCGCCCTCGCCCTCGCCCTCGCCCTCGCCCTCGCCCTCGCCCTCGCCCTCGCCCTCGCCCTCGCCCTCGCCCTCGCCCTCGCCCTCGCCCTCGCCCTCGCCCTCGCCCTCGCGCCCTCGCCCTCGCCCTCGCCTCGCGCCCTCGCCCTCGCCCTCGCCCTCGCCCTCGCCCTCGCCCTCGCCCTCGCCCTCGCCCTCGCCCTCGCCCTCGCCCTCGCCCTCGCCCTCGCCCTCGCCCTCGCCCTCGCCCTCGCCCTCGCCCTCGCCCTCGCCCGCCCTCGCCCTCGCGCCCTCGCCCTCGCCCTCGCCCTCGCCCTCGCCCTCGCCCTCGCCCTCGCCCTCGCCCTCGCCCTCGCCCTCGCCCTCGCCCTCGCCCTCGCCCTCGCCCTCGCCTCCTCGCCCTCGCCCTCGCCCTCGCCCTCGCCCTCGCCCTCGCCCTGCCCTCGCCCCCCCTCGCCCTCGCCCCGCCCTCGCGCCTCGCCCTCGCCCTCGCCCTCGCCCTCGCGCCTCGCCCTCGCCCTCGCCCTCGCCCTCGCCCTCGCCCTCGCCCTCGCCCTCGCCCTCGCCCTCGCCCTCGCCCTCGCCCTCGC
>BLKR01016171.1:0-35041 GCA_011170035.1 Teleogryllus occipitalis | reverse complement strand
CGTGAAATTATCGCAAAACTTTTCAAGGGTGAAAGACAAAGTCAAAGACAAAGTCAAAGACTTCGCAAGAAGACGGGGAGGGGGCTACGTTTTGTGACGGCGCCAGACTACAAATATTGGCGCGATCCGAACACACTCGTGGCGAGGCTCAGTCTTTTACACGCTTCGAAAGCCGCCGGTAACAACGGACTCGATGGAGAAATAGTAGAAATAGAGGATGAACTGCGTAATGCCGGTATTATCGTCTAGCTCCTCTGATCATGCAGAAGAAAAAGAAGACGTCCGTGTCTTCGACCGTTCGTCAAAGACTCGCTGCGGAATTGCACGCGCCTGCCCGACGTCGTTACGCCAGACGGCGGGTGATTACGAAAGGACTCGATGATCTATGGCAAGCCGACTTGGTCGACATGCAACCGTACTCGAAAAGCAATCGAGGGATGCGTTACATTCTCACCGTCATCGATGTGTATAGCAAGTACGCCTGGGCGGAAGCGATAAAGAAAAAGACGGGAGTGGAAGTCGTCAAGGCTTTCGATCGCATCGTGACGTCGAGCGGTCGAGTGCCCCACTTCCTACAAACCGACCGAGGCACCGAGTTTTACAATACCGCACTCAACAAGTGGCTCCGAGAGCATAACATTCATCATTATTCTACCTTTTCCAACGTGAAGGCCGCCGTTGTCGAACGTTTCAATCAAACGCTCAAGGAGCGGATGTGGAGGCGTTTCACCGCCGAGGGGACGCGACGCTGGACCCTGATGCTCACCACCCTCATCAGAGATTACAACAATACCAAACATCGAACAATCGGTATGAAACCGAAAGACGTCAAAGACAATAGATTATTGCAAACAGTGTACGCACAAGTGAAAAAGCTCGACCCACGTCTTCTGAGGGGAAAAAATCAAAAAATATTTCGAGTCGGTGACATCGTTCGGGTGAGCACGTACAAAAGCTCACCGTTTCGGAAAGGATACGAAGCGCGATGGGGAACCGAACTTTTCAGAATCGTTCGTGTGCATCTCTCGAATCCCGTGACGTACTCATTAGAAGACCTGCATGGTGAAACGATCAAGGGTCGCTTCTACACCGAGGAATTGCGTCACACGTTATATCCTGATCGATATTTGGTGGAGCGCGTCGTACGGAAAAAGGGTTCGCTTCGCCTCGTGAAATGGCTCGGTTTCGACACACATCATAATTCGTGGGTGCATGCGAGAGACATTGAAGATTAAGATTGTATCACAACTCCGCTGACGTCATATCTTCGTCACGTCACAGCCTTGTATAAGAAGGACGGTGACAGCACGACGACCGTCAGTCTTTTACAGTAGTCTCCCCTAGTTCTATACATGGATGAGACAGCACCGACGCGCTGTGTTATTCAGATCGACTTGTTTCCGCTGTGGTTGTCGGTGCTTGCGTTTTGTCATTTCCGTGTGTTTGGTGTCCGACCGTTTGTTGTCTACGGTATTGCATGTGTAGTCATGTTGAGCTACATGAAAAATTCTTTGCGTCAACTGTTGAATGAAAAAGACGAAAAAAAACGTTGAGAAAAATTCTTCTGAAAGGGACTCGAAATCGTTGAACAAGGAGGATGGGGAGGAGAAGGAGAATGCGTGGACAGTGTCGTCGTCGGTGAGACTCACACAACCGATCACCACACCGTGGCGCGAGAACGAAGTCAAAAGAAGAAGAAGGAGAAGAAGAAGAAGAATGAACAACAGTCATGGGCTCACAGCTGTCGTTGATCTTCAAGGTTTTTGGATAAGCGGGCATTTCGTTATCAAAGTGTTGAGCGTCATCCTCGATAAAGGCGATTTCGACAAGCGGGGTGGGGGAGGGTTCGTTCGAAAATTCATCTTTCGTCCGCCGAGTCCTTTCGATACTTTGAACAACGCCGACAAGAATCAAGTGTGCTGGATCGAAAGCTGTCATCAAGTCACACCAACGTGGAGTGGCGGGAATCATTATTATCGAGACAGGATGTTTGTGGTTAGGAAAGCTTTAGAAGGTGTGACAACTGTATACGTCAAGGGAGGACAGAAGAAAGAATGGTTGCAAAAGTATGTAACAAAAACACGCATATTCGATCTGGAATCGTTCGGGTGTCCTCCGCTGAATGAGTGCTTACGTGTGTATCGCGAACTCTACGCTTGCGATGACGTCAGTTTAGCAGGACAACACGTCATCGCCTTGTATGAATGGATGTGCGACAATCGACCGGACTTGCTGCGTCATGAATTAGAGGAGGCTGTAAAAAAAACATTATAAGCGAGCTCACCATTCCTTCGCTCGTCATTATGATGCAGAGTGCTCAGTCGTTCGTGTCTGATCGTAAGCTCATCCGGTGCGTCACAGCGGTATTGGATTACTCCCTTCAAAAGGCCAGACGAGAAACATCAGAAAATATCAACCGCGCTTTCAGAAGATTACGTGTAGTCGGTGGCAGGCTTACACATCTCGACCCGGAAACATTGAATCAATTTCCTATCGAATTTTTATGTCATTGGCCAAGGCCTGACGAGGTCGAGCGCGTTTTCGAAAAACTATCTGAAGACACCCGAAACCTTCCGTGTGTTCAAGAACTTCGATCGTGTAAAGAACATTGGAATCGTGGACGGACGCAAGTTGACACAGTGCCGCCGCCGAAGCGGGACTGTCGCGTTTGCATTTATCTCCGGCAGCCTTGCAATCAACACTACGCGCGGGACAACGCGAACGCACCGTCGAGGAAGAATTGTCCTTCGTGTCGGCTCGACAATCCCTGCACGCAGCACCACTATTCGCAAGAAAACAAAGGACAGCCGACGTTGAAACGGGATTGTGTGTTTTGTCTTAGGAATATCCTTACGGCTGTGTAAAAGTGTGTGTGTGTGTGTGTCATGAATTGTATAGATTCTTTCAAAATCTGTTTCATCCTTATGCATTTTGCTTTCGTGATCAGTGCTCTTATCTGCTTCATACTTTGAAGACACACAATTCATTCAGTCAGTGTCCATCAACATGGGAACACGTGAAGCAAAAATCACCGCCGCGAGGCTCGCCTACGAAGACGTCCTCGACGAGAGCAGCGAGTGGAAGGGCGAAGCGGCCAAGTTGTGGACCAACATCGCGAAGGCCGCAGACGATCTCTCCGTTATCGCCTGTCAAGAAAAGAACGACGCGTGGAAAATTCCTAAGCTGTGGGACATCTCCGAATCCGTGTGGAACGTCGCCTACTTAGCAAAACGGCTTCGTGAAGAGCAAACCTATCGTTTTAGTGATGAAAAAGAAAAAACCTTATATGACCTGTCCATTTTCATGCATACTGAAGTTCTCAAGGTCATGGATCAACTCATCGCCCGCCTGCCGGATTCATCAAAACAAAACAAAAATTCAAAACCGTGTCAGAAAAAGCAACTGCGGAAACGCATGAGTTTCATCTGGAAAGACGTTCAAGCTCTTCCGTCTCCAAACGTCACATCATCATCATCACCACCACAATGTGAAGCGAGTGTCGCAACAACCTCACGTGATGAGACGAAGAGGAAATGCATCGCACCTCGCGAAGATGAATCGAGTGATGATAATAAGAGGAAGAGGGAATGGAAGAACGAAAGAAGAGAGTTCATGGCTAACATTCACTGCGTGTGACGTCACACCTGATAAGCTTATCTCATCCACCGCCAACCATTGTCTGCGACACCGTTTTTGTGTAAAAAGACGCGACGGAACATGATGCTCGTCAGTTCATCATGAGTGACAGTCAAGTAAACAGCATGGTCTTCTACGACTCGGTAGAGGATGATGAGGACGATGGTGTGTACGATGACGAAGAGAATTCGCATGATGAAGATGATGGTGATGAAAAAGAAACTTGCAATATACCAGCGTACGTTGCCACCAAAGATTACGTAAACGAACGACTGGAATACGCTCGTCAAATTGCATCACGAGATATCGATTGCACGATCACGGAACATATTCAACCGCTAAAGACCTCATTACAACTCGTGATCGACACTCAATCCAGATGTCTCCGCCAGTGGAAAGTCAACGATACCTCCTTCAACGCCGATCATTACCGCATTTCGAATACGGCTTCTCCTCAAGAGGAAAAAGATGTCGCCAACAAAGCGTACGTCGACCACAACATCAAAAACATAAGGCGCAATTAGAAAAAATTCCAAAACTCCGTTGCAGCAAACTGGGAAACGTCAACGTGATGAAAAAACGTCTCGTCAACGTGGCGCCGCCCATCAAAAAGGAAGACGGTGCAACAAAAGGATATGTAGATGATAAAATCAAAAGGGAAATCGCTAAATATCTAGCCAGCACACAAACATGAATGTCAATTTTTTTCCTGTATCGATTTGTATGCATTAATTGATTATAATAAAAATCATTCATTCAATTTGTACTGTTTTTCATTTGTTATCCTGTCATTTTATCCTTGTAGGATTTCCTTTTATCAAACCAACAACAATCATTCATTTTATGTTATGAAATAAGTATTTTCAAAATACACGCGCGCACCTCTCTCTCTCTCTCTCCTTTCTTCCAGTCGACGCTCGCAGAGCGCGCGCTAATGAGACCACATCCGCCCGGTCGCCGGCCTCGGGCGCGAGCGCGCTGCCTCCACGCACAGGCAACATCCGGATGTGGTTGCGGTTGGGCGCGCGCGCTATCGAGACACATCCGCCCGCCCGCCCGACACGCTGCCGCCGCCGCCGCCACAGCGCCGCGCGCGCGCGTACTATCAGTACCTCTCGCCACACAACTCCACTGCGGATGCCGCCGTAGCTCAGTGCCAAAGCGCTCGCCAACCCCCCCCCACCCCTGCAGTCACAGGAAACGGGACTCGGTCTGGTTCGAATCCGCCTCGGACGGTAAGCATTTTTGAAACACCACCACCACGCCACGTCACACACACTTACACACTTCGCCACCAGAGCGCGCCACCTCACTTCCAAACTTCGTCACCAGAGCACGCGCACCGCGCCAAAGCTACGTCACACACACATACACACTTCGCCAGCAGAGCGAGCCACCTCACTTCCAAACTTCGTCACCACAGCGCGCGCACCGCGCCAAAGACCCCACGTCATTCGCGTCACAGGTCATGCGGGTCCCGGATCGGAAGTGAGATGAGACCGGAAATGATGAGACCGGAAATGGCTTATCTTATCTCACTTCCGATCCAGGACCCGTATATTCCCCTTACTCGCGTCCTAACTCGAAATTTAATGGCGATTACAATGGCGAAGATCGTTTTTCTCTCTCACGCTTCCTTTTCTTTAAATTCGCAAAAGTATTGAAAAGAAGAAAACCGTCTGTAAGCCGTATTTTCCGTCCGATGGAGACGAATGGGGACATTTTCGGAATCTACTCACTCTCCTGAACACGCCGGTGCTTTTAGAATTGCGAAATTCCAATTAGTTTAGAAGATATGAGCGTTTAAAGACAATCCAAAAAAATCGGAAAGTTCATAATACTCCCCCTGTTGAACTTTTCAAATTTCGACCGGACATCGAAACTCTTGAAAACTCGCGTCCTAACTCGAAATTTAATGGCGATTACAATGGCGAAGATCGTCTTTCTCTCACACGCTTCCTTTTCTTTAAATTCGCAAAAGTATTGAAAAGAAGAAAACCGTCTGTAAGCCGTATTTTCCGTCCGATGGAGACGAACGGGGACATTTTCGGAATCTACTCACTCTCCTGAACACGCCGGTGCTTTTAGAATTGCGAAATTCCCATTAGTTTAGAATATATGAGCGTTTAAAGACAATCCAAAAAAATCGGAAAGTTCATAATACTCCCCCCTGTTGAACTTTTCAAATTTCGACCGGACATCGACACTCTTGAAAACTCGCGTCCTAACTCGAAATTTAATGGCGATTACAATGGTGAAGATCGTTTTTCTCTCTCACGCTTCCTTTTCTTTAAATTCGCAAAAGTATTGAAAATGCAATCCGCGCAATCATCCGCTCAAACATCCGTGTCATCATCCGTGCCATCATCCGCTCAATCCTCCGCGCAATCATCCGCTCAATTATCCGCGCAATCATCCGCTTAATCATCTGCGCCATCATCCGCGCAATCATCCGCTCAATCTTCCGCGCCATCATCCACGCAACCTTCTCCGTCATCACCCGCGTAATCATCCGCTCAATCATCCGTGCAATCATCCGCTTTATCATCCGCGCCATCATTCGCGCCATCATCCGCGCATACATCAGCGCCATCATCCGCGCAATCATCCGCTTAATCATCCTCGCAATCATCCGCGCCATCATTTGCGCAATCATTCGCTTAATCATCAACGCCATTATCCGCGCAATCATCCGCGCCATCATCCGCGGCATCATCCGCGCAATCATCCGCTTAAACCTCCGTGTCATCATCCTTGCAATCATCCGCTTAATCATCCGCGCAATGATCCGCTTAATCATCTGCGCCTTCATCCGCGCAATAATCCGCTCAATCATACGCGCCATCATCCGCGCAATAATCCGCTCAATCATACGCGCCCTCATCCGCGTAATCGTTCACTCAATTATCCGCGTAATCATCCGCACAATCCTCAGCAACGTCAACCGCGCATTCATCCTCTCAATCATCCGTGCCATCAGCCGCGCAATCAGCCGCGTAATCATCCGCGCACTTATATGCGTAATCAGCCGCGCAATCATCCGCGCAATGATACTCTCAATCATTCACTTAATCATCGTCTCAATACTCCGCTTAATCATCCGCTCAATCATCGGCAACATCATCCGCGCAATCATCCGCGCAATCATCCGCGCAATCATCAGCGCAATCATCCACGCAATCATCCGCTCAATCAATGGCACCATCATCCGCGTAATCATCCGCGCAATTATACGCGCAATCATCCGCGCAATTATCCGCGCCATCATCCGCGCAATCATCCTCTCAATGATCCACTTAATCATCCCCTCAATCATCCGCTCAATCATCTACACCATCAGCCGCGCAATCAACCGCGCAATCATCCGCGCAATCATCCGCTCAAACATCCGTGTCATAATCCGTGCCATCATCCGTTCAATCCTCCGCGCAATCATTAGCTCAATCATCCTTGCAAACATCTGCGCAATCATCCGCGCAATCATCCTCTTACTCATTTGCGCAATCAACCGCGCAATCATCCGTGCCATCATACGCGCAATCATCCGCGCCATTATTTGCGCAATCATCCGCTTAATCATTCTTGAAATCATCCTTTCAATCATCCGCGCAATCATCCGCTTAATCATCCGCGCCATCATCCGCGCAATAATCCGCTCAATCCTCCGCGCCATCATCCGCGCAATAATCCGCTCAATCATTCGCGCCATCATCCGCGCGATAATCCGCGCCATCATCCGCGTAATCATCCACTCAATTATCCGCGCAATCATCCGCACAATCCTCTGCGCCGTCAACCGCGCATTCATCCTCTCAATCATCCGTGCCATCATACGCGCAATCAGCCGCGTAATCATCCGCGCTCTTATACGCGCAATCAGCCGCGCAATCATCCGCGCAATTATCCTGTCAATCATTGACTTAATCATCGTCTCAATACTCCGCTTAATCATCCGCTCAATCATCGGCAACATCATCCGCGCAATCATCCGCGCAATCATCAGCGCAATCATCCGCGCAAATATCCGCGCAAACATCCTCGCCATCATCCGCGCAATCATCCGCTCAAACATGCGTGTCATAATCCGCGCAATCATCCGCACAATCTTCTGCGCCCTCAACCGCCCAATCATCCGCTCAATCATCCGCGCCATCATACGCGCAATCATACGCGTAATCATTTGCGCAATCATCCGCTTAATCATCCACGCATTCATCCGCTCAATCATCCGCGCAATCATCCGCTTAATCATCTGCGCCATCATCCACGCAATCATCCGCTCAATCATCCGCGCAATCATCCGCTCAATAGTCCGCGCCATCATCCCTGCAATCATCCGCGCGTTCATCCGCGCCATCATCCGCGCAATCATCCGCTCAATCATCCGCGCAATCATCCGCTCAATCATCCGCGCAATCATCCGCTTAATCATTTGCATAAACATCCGAGCAATCATCCGCGCAATCATCCGCGAAATCATCCTCGCCATCATCCGCACAATCATCCGCTCAATCATACATGCAATCATCCGCTCAATCATCCACTAAATCATCCGCGCAATCATCCGCTTAATCATCCACGCAATCATCCACTCAATCATCAGCGCAATCATCCGCTCAATCATCTGTGCAATCATCCGCTCAATCTTTCGCGCCATCATCCGCGCAAACATCCGAACAATCATTCGCGCCGTCATCCGTGCAATCAACCGCGCAATCATCTGCGCAATCATCTGCGCAATTATCCGCGCAAACATCCGTGCAATCATCCGCTCAAACATGCGTGTCATCATCCGCGCAATCATCCGCTCAATTCTCCGCGCAATCATCCGCTCAATCATCCGCGCAATCATCCGAGTAATCATCCGCTCAAGCATCCGCGCAATTATACACTCCATCATCTGCGCATTCATGCGCTCAATAATCCGCGCCATCATCCGCGCAGTCATCCACGCCCTCATCCGCGCAATCATCCACTGAATCATCCGCGCAATCATTCGCTCAATCATGCGCTCAATATTCCGCGCCATCATCCGCGCAAACACCCGCTCAATTATCCGCGCCATCATCCGCGCAATCATCCGCATAATTATCCGCGCCATCTTCCGCGCAATCATCCTCTCAATCATCCACTTAATCCCCCGCTCAATCATCCGCGCAATCATCCGCTCAATCATCGGCACCATCATCCGCGCTATCATCCGCGCAATCATCCGCACCAGCATTCGCGCAATCATCCGCGCTATCATCCGTGCAATCATCCGGACAATCATCCGCGCCATCATACGCGCAATCATCCGCTGAATCATCCGCGCAATCATCCGCAGAATCACCCGCGCAAATATCTGGGCAATCATCCGCGCCATCATCCGCGCTATCTTCCTCTCAATCATCCACTTAATCATCCGCTCAATCATCCGTGCAATCCTCTCAATGTCACAGCTCAGAGAGAAAATTTTAAAGAATTAGTATGTGCAGTAAATGACATTTTTAATTCTCTACAAAGTGTTTGCAGACACCTCTTCTGATCTGACAGAGCATTAAGATCAGTGTGTACTCTGTCATTGGATGCGATAAAATTGTGAATATCAAATAATCAATTTCATTTTAAATTGAACATAAGATCCTGCACATTTCTGGAAACCTGTACTAAGGGACCTTTCAACAGGTTCAGATCGAAATCTACTCTGATTTAATTTTCTTTCGAAAGATATTTACTATTTATAACATCTGTAAAAAAAAATAGTTGCCATTTCGCACTGGAAGTTACTGAAAAAAATTAAGAAATTTCCACACTTTTCACGACGCAAATTGTCGGTCGCCTGGGGTTTGTGCAGCCCTGCCTACTGTAAGAATATCCGGTGAGCGAACAGGCGTTCCTACGGGCACGAGTCCCAATTCAAGGTCGCGGAACACATTGCTCCCGCCCTTGACGCGAAGCAAGGCGCCGGTTCTATCGGGCAGTAGTTCTTCGACATTGAGAAATTGAAACTTGATGCAATGCCAACGTGTTTCCGCGACACGCAAGTAGAGTTAACATTGTTAACCAACCTTCCATTACTTTTGACATATATATCAATGTACGATGGTTCAATAAAATGAGTTTCTTTCCTCTTCCAGTTAATCTGTGACTGAATTCAACACCGGGAGGCATTGCATTAAAACAAAGAAATTTGGTCGTAGGAAAGAGGGTAAATCCTATAAACTTCCACGTAATCATGATTAAACTAAATTTATGCTTAAAAAATACATAACAGAAGTCACTATAATACAATATAACTTTATTCAGTGAAGTTATTACAACAATGACCAGTGTCAATTGAGTGTGCGAAACACAAGTGCGTCTTGAACTGCGTGTCAAGAACTGCCAGGCACAACCGTTGAGATCCTCGGAGTCGAAGGGCCCTCGCGCATGCGTCGTCGCAACTTGGCTGCGGCCGAGCCCCCTAGATTCCCCCCGCCCCCCGCCCACCACGCCTTTACCCATCTGCTCGCCGCATCGCTTCCGTCGCCGCCGTCGCAGATATTAATAACGCGTTATCAGCGATGTTATCCCATCTCGCGCGCGGGCTTCAGCGCAACGCACGTGCACTTGCTATCGGTCCCCGTGCTGTCCCTCCCAACCCATCCCTCCGCACCGCGCGGAATGACGCTGTAGCGCATTGCACAACCGAGGAATAACAGCTCTACTTGAGTCGGTCGCGATCACACTGCTCTCCGCAGCAAGGGTTGTCCACGCCGTCAGCAAAAACAGTGCGGCCAAAACCGACAAAATTCTTAACTTTTTTCAGTAACTTCCCGTGCAAAATGGCAGCTAATTATTTTACAGCTGTTATAAATAGTGGATATCTTTCAAAAGAAAAAAAAGCAGGCCCGATTTGGACCTGAACCTGTTGAAAGGTCCCTGTAAGTAGTGGTGGTACCAAGATGAGGTAAACCACAAAAATGTAATAGAAGGTCCAAAAAGGTCTCACTTAATAGATTACAACCAAAGAAACATTTACTTGGAACTCTGATGGAGTTTTGTAAAAAATATAGTTTTCCAAGTCATATTTTTGGTTATGTTCTCATAAATGTTAAATTGTAAATGCACCCTTACTTTCAACATCTGTACGTCGTAAACACCTGAGCTCTAGTTTTAAATGCAGTATTCTGTTATAATGAACAGTTTGGATCAAAGCTGGACAATTCTACTCATTGGTTAAAAGAATGTGATGTTATAATGCATGTGACATTACAATGCATCTCGATAAAATTGAAACTGGAGCTGGAAAGATAGATTGTTAAACCTTGTAAGGAAAAGTAGATAACATTTATATATCAATATTTGTTATTTTTATTATATCTAAAGCCACTAGTAAGTGCAGTTACGTTTTAGGTTTGGATATGCTAAAAGTTCAATTTTTAGCACTGGTGCTAAAAATGGCACAATGCTCAAATGTTCAGACACAACTGTTAAAGCAAGACACAAACGTAATACTGTCATCTGACCTCATCAACTATTACTGACCTTTATGTAACAGTACATAATTAGATGATTTATATTTTTGAATTAAAATAAAATAAAAGGCAGTAATACTGATAAAAGATTCACGGTGAAAGTGATTTTATTTTGCTCGTAGGATTGGGGCACACGTCCTATTGGCCTTATGTCACCACCTTTCGTACTCGCAAAATAAAATGGCACTTTCACCAATTGTATCGTAATGATTTGTTTTACTTAAGCAAAGATGCGATGTTTTCATTTGTTACTTTTAAGCACTGTTCATTTATAGTGCTCTCTAATAAAGTAGTATTCACATTAATTTGGCATGTCTCTAAGCAAGTGAAGTTGCATTTGAACTCCTGTACTGTTTATTGCCTTATGTACAACAAAATTGTTAATGCTATTGAAATTATAAAATAGTGTATTGTCAATATGTTCAATAAAAAATACTAGATTTTACTGCTGTAATTTGATTTTTCTTCCATAAAAACCTTACAATTATTTTTGTTATTTTTTGATAAGTTAAGGTTGAAAATAGAGTGATTTTGGAGAAATATATGGAGTGAATATGGAGAAAATTTTAAAATTCCCGGGTACCTATTTTTTTTCAAATTTTTCGGTTACTTCTACGCTATTGGCTGTTCATTTGCCCAATAGAAATCAATACGGCTGCACATGGCGGCACCGGAAGTTGGGCAAATAAGGCTTCTCTGTTTAACATTGAGTGCTATCTCTGAGATATACTCTTTTAACAAGATTGGCGCGCCGTCGTTTACTCAAAGAGTATATCTTACGTTTACTCTTTGAATAGGAGCTTTGGCGCCAAAACTATAGCCGTTATACAAGTAAATAAAAAGTTCAATATAAACTATTACATTGTACGCACTGCGAAATTCACCCATGAGAAAGGCAGTATATGTAGTAATAAGCCTATCTAATATAATATATAAGTATTAACACCTGGCACACGCCGGGTTGGTCAGGGTAGCCGTACGGCCCTCTGGTTCGCCTCCCGGACAGTGCAAAGCTACCGAGAGCTACGAGCCCTTCCGGTGGCTACATTTCTGGTTTCTACTAGGGAATGTAAATCCGACGCAGTAAACCGCGACTCGATACGACGTCGGGGAACGAAGAAATTAGTTTTTCTTTTCGCCACGTGCCGGGTCGGTTTTCATTTCTTTACGGCGGAACGGGACGTGCCAGCGGTTTCGTGTCTATCAGCTTTTCTGCTCCTTTTTCCCGGCTGAATTTTCAAAAAAATTGCTCATGTCCGAGCGTATCTCGGTTTCCGAGATATATTAATGTTCTGGGGGCCGACTTTGCACCGCCCTCTACCCCTAGTCGCCATCACGAGGGTCTCGGTCACCACACCGATCGACAGAGAAGCATTTTGTCTTCCGCCGTCTATAGTTTCACGTCTGTACGACGTACGACTGCCGAGATACGGAGCCATACTTTATGACTTTAATCGACCCCGGCGGGAGAGCGCCTTCCGGGAGCCGACTTCGGACCCTCGCGCCCGCCGAACGAAGGCGCTCACGGATTCGGAGTTAACGCGAGGCGACAGTCAAGCGACTACACTGTGAATACCCGACAGGTCAAGTCAGTACAATGCGTTGTTTCGACACCAAGCGAACGCAAAAGTCGTTCTCATCGCGTTTTTCCGCGCAGTCTTTCGCTTTCCATTTTCCTGGGCCCAAACGACCCTCTCTACGGTCCGGCACGTACTCTCCTTTTCGGATTGGGAAAGCCCGGGCCTTCACCTCAAAAATCATCAAGCTCCCCGGAGGTCCGGGTTCGAAGCTCGAACGCCCCACTTTGCTTTCCTTTCGTATATCAGAGTCCTTAAAATCCACAGCTTTATTACTTGTCGCGCTGAACTCAAATCTGGAAACCGTGTTCCGATATCTCTATTAGTTTTCTACAAAAAAATGGCGAATGTACCTTGCGGAAGCCGAGTTTACGCCCACCTCTACCCCACGCCCCGGTGTCCAGAGGGTGGATGTTGACTGGAATCGAAAGTCAAGCTTCTCGTCTACGTGATTGCCTTCTTTCGAGGTCGTGGCTTCATAATCCTCCGAGTTATGAGAGAGAAAAGTAGCGAGTTTTTCGGGTTGCTTTCAGTCGTATTTACGCCAAACTCTCGAGGCTGGGTAAAGGTATACTCAGGTCAGGCGACTTTGCGAGATTATCGCATAGGCTCGAGGCAGATTGCTTCCGTTTTCCTATATTTCAGTCGAGAACGTCCGGGGATCACGGGAAAAATGCTAAAAAATCTAGGAAATTTGTTAATAACAATTGTTTTACTAACCGTTCGAATCGATCGCCGATTTGTTTTATCCAGTAGCGTACGATCGTGCGCGTGCGTCGGCGGACACTGCAATTCGAAACGACGATTAGTTCTGGAAAAATCGTATTTTCAAAATTCACCAGCGCGCCCCGCCCACGCACGTTTTGTCTGCTTCACTTTCGCAAAGTAAATCTCGCCTTCTTTACTAGTGTAATTCCTTTAGTCTCTCTGTCTTTTCGACTTCGATATAGTTGTCACTAAACCCATGGTTGTCGGGACTTTCATTCTTTTCGAATTTTTTGTTGTCCTGCCCTCTGAAACGAGTTGACTTTTCGTAAATTACCTCTCGCCATCTTTTGATGTGTGGTTGCCCGGGTCCACATACATGTAAATATATATATATATATATATATATATATATATATATATATATATATATATATATATATTGTGACGTTCGTGGCCTAGCCACTAACTTACACGGCGCCCACGCATCTATAGAAGGCGACGGAGCAAATAATAACATCGCAAGAGCAGCACGGAAGAGAGAAAAGCGCGACCTGGAGGTGGCGGCCAGAAGCAGCGGCGGGGTAATTTCGACGGAGGGGCGGCGCGCATAGGGGTTCTATGACGTCGGGGCCGCATTTATACGGCGGAGCGGCGAAAAGCTGGCTTCTTCTCGATCCAGACGGCGACGTGCGAGGTACTAGTTCTTCTTGGTTCAGACGGCAACGCGCGAGGTACTATTCTTCTAGAGCTAGACGGCGACGAGCGAGGTATTCTTCTGTAGTAAAGACGCGGAGTCGTAGACATTATCACGAGTAATAGTGGAGGAGAACGTTGCAATATTGAGGCGGCGAGAAGTAGCAAGTTAACATTATAACGAGGCCGCATAAAGTAAAGTAAACGTGATTGTGAACAATATCATAGTCGACGCCCTGGTAGGAGCGACACGTGCTGTAACACACGCAAGGGACGGAGCAGTACGCGTGCATGTGTCCTGGATCTGGTGGCGAGAGCTTAGAAGACTGGTGCGAAAATCTGGTAACGGACTGCGGAGACGGCTTCGAGGACATCGGGAAACGCGAGTGGCGGCGCGGCTGGCAGGCGTACAGCTACTTCGACACGACGGCGGTGCGTAACCCGGGGGCCTTGGGCGGCGGCAAAGGTAATTTGTAACTGAGTAAACCAGAGTGGGAGACCGGATTTTAGAAGGAGTGAAATGAAGAACCAGATCAATAAAACTTTGTAAAATCACCTAAAATTTGTGTCACGACAGCATAAATTTACCTTGTATAGCGGTAATACTTTCAATAGAATTCAATCCAGAAACTGTGTAAATATTTCATTAGAGGTCCTCATTTTATTGTATAAAATTTGCTAACGGGGAAAATATTTAATGTAAAGTAGCAATAAGATATTGAGTAACGTTTCATTGTAATTAATCCCAGGAGTGTGGGAAATTTAAGTTCAATTAAGTTAATAACTTAGCAAAACCGTGCACGGGTGATAGGAGAATCAGACTCGACATAGCGAGCACATTGTTAAGTAAATTTTGTGTTGTGTTGTCAATTTTGATTTAATTCTGAATTTGAATGTTAAGTGTGAACAATTTCTCATGCCATATTACAGAATATACTGTCATTTTATCTAATTTTGTGTCTGGGTGTGTAACTTTCTCATACCCCAAAAGATCCTGCCCCCCGAGATATTCAAGCTCGAAAGAGCATTCTATCAGGGCGTTTCCACGAGTGGAGGCGTTACAATATATATATATATATATATATATATATATATATATATATATATATATATATATATATATATATGAAATGAAACCCTTTTCGTCAGGACCCTATATATTCTTCCGTTTGACATTAGTTTCGACAGTATCCTGTTGCACCTTAATCTAGTTCGCTTTCTTGGTCTCCCTTGTGAGCAACATGAACGGAGTTCGGTTTCTAACTTTCCCAGTTACATTTTAAAGTTTTATGAAACTAGTCTCTTGGCGCACAATCATCTTTACAGAATGGACTTACATTATTCATTACATCTTCACTAGTATCGCCTACAGGAATGGCACGAGCATGTTTACTCCTTGGAATAGAATCCTTCGGGCCAAATCCATTTGTTTACCATTGAAGCAAAGAGTATACCATTGAAGTACTTTACATCCTCCAGACACAGGTACGTACTACGAAGGGCACTTAGAGCGAGTGTTTGACGTCAGCTAAACTGTGCAAGTATCCATGATGCCGCGTTCTTGTCTACTCTTTGGATGCGGATAAATGGCGCGTAAAGTTTTTCACCTAAAATTCTCTCATATACAATTTAATACAGCACCGAGCCAACGTTAATTCCCTATAAAATTAAGAATCCCACGTAAATGTTGACCGTGGGTTGGACAACTTTCGTCTCTACTTCTTGTTGATCTTTCACCTCTCTATGATCATACTTATTCTATTTTTCATCTTCTCGAGGCTCCTCTTGCCCATGTTATTTCCACCATGCTCTTGCCTATCTGAAACTAGCTATTTGGCCTATCCTCGAGGTTGCATACTATCTATCTACAAGTTTTTATTTTTATGTTATTTCAGAAATAATGACTTTACATTCGTTATAAAATTAACGGCAAGACTTCCTGGATTAATAGTTGGTGGTTTCTCAACACCTCCACCCTGAATTTAATAAATATTACATCATAGTTATGGTCGCATTTCCCTCTCTGTTACTTGTACACACACACATATTCAAGATGAAACTGAAGCATTCCTGGTACATCTTACTTATTACTAGACTAAAGAATACATACATCATTAACACGTCTCAGCATTGATATAAACTATTACTAATAATATTGACTTATTCTGTTGCTTGATTTGAAGCCCCCCCAGGCTGATTGTAAGTCATTGAGGATGGACCCTACACATGCATCATTCTCATTAGAAGATTTCTTATTCTTTTTTATTTTTTTTTGACATTTGGTTTTTCCCTAGCATTTACAAATGTCTTTTGTATTTACTACAAATATTTTATTTAATTTTACTTCCTGTATTGTATTTTTTATTACAGAATGAACTATATTGCACTTAGTATGAATACATGCACCCTCAGATGCCACTTTTAATACTCGTCTCTGATTTGGCCTCCATACTACAACTAACATGTACACTACTTCCACCTTTCTTTTCAAAATAAATTTTGCACTTGGTCCTTCACAGACTACAGAGAGGGAAACTACTGCTCACTTGAATATGAAGAATCCCACATAAATGATAACCCTGGGTTGGACTACATTCCTCAGTACTTGTTGAACTCTATTTTTTCCCCACACTATGATCTTACTTATTCCATCTTTCATCCTCTCTAGGTTCCTCATGCCTATCCTCGAAGTTGCATTCTATCTACATGTAATGACTTTTCTACCTCTTTCCCTCTTCTCAGACACTTCAAATCTTTTATTATCCTCTTCTATTAAAGGTTAAGAGGCTGTTACACCTTGTCTCTTCCTAAAAATATCCTATTCAAAGTCCTATTAATTGTTGGCTTCTAAATATCCTCGCGCATTAATTTTACATAAAATAATTCTATTTAGTATATAATTATGTCCACCATATGGCAAATTATATGATAGTCTTATCATAGTCAATAAATTCAGCTTACATTTCCTCAACATCTTAAGAGGAAAAAGACCTACCAGAATGATTATTGCTACGCTTTAGAAACTGCATTTCTCTCAGGGAAGGGCATCATTTGAGGCCTGCAAAATCTGAATTTGTTTGTTCACTTTAGCAAGGAGTCTTCACTATATCCTGATCATCAACCCCCTCACACTAAGCACAATAAAAATATACTCTTCTCATGGTTCTCTTAAGAGCAAAAACTTTCAATTCAGAGGATGTAAGATTAGAGCACAACGGATGTATCCTATCCTTGCAGTGCTGTATTCCACAAAATCAGCTTCACCGGATTTGTTCCTAATCCATATAATTTCTTGACATACCAAACATTTATCAAACATCTTAAAATAATTCAAAAACGCTCGATTTGTATTTTAACCTCCAAATTAAAACAAGGCTTGGTGTGAGCAAGTATCAACATACATGTGATATAACTCTATTGAAATTAAACTTTCCTCCTCAAATATATTGTCAATCAATCAAAGTTGCAGTGCAGCAATAATAAAAACGTAAATTAAATAACTGTAATAAAGTCTGAATCAAAATCGGCTTGATGATAACTAGACATCGGATGTTTAGGCACTAAAAAATCATCTTTTAGGCGCATAAAAAGGCACTGAAAAAGTCTAGAATAAGGAGAAGAAAGGCACTGTCATAAGTTACATACTGTAACGAATATTGCGTCACCGGCCGGCACCCCACATTCTGCACGCGCGGATTGCGTCAGCTGCTGGTGCCACCATGAGCTGCCTGTGAGCGCGGGTTGCGTCATCTCCCTGCACTAGACTTGTCCAGAACGTCCGGAAGGGTCTCGACGCCACCCGCCGAGTATAAATACGCGGCGGCCAGCGACCGCGGGTCAGTCTTAAGTCCGCAGTGGAAGCTGACTATGAAGTGTGTGAATCGCGGTACAGTGATTGTGCTCAGTGGCGTGGACTGTGACCAGTGCATCGGACGGTGGCCAGTGCATCGAACAGTGATCAGTGCAGTGAACTGTGGCCAGTGCTCGGAACAGTGTAGTGTAAATAAATAATCAAGAGAAGTGTTGTATAAATAAATAATCAAGTGTCTACAGAGTTAAGAAATAAAATAAACGTTTTTTTGTTAAAATAATACAAGACTTTTTAATTCACCACCTAGAAACGTAACAATACACAATTAAATAAAACATTGTAATTTTTGTTTATATTATTTTGTTAACTTAAATGCACAAAACCAGTTTGTATATTTCAATGTAGAACTAGATTTACATATTTACAACTCTTCTACATTTTATTCTTAAGTTTCCATTAACCAGTAATATTTACATATTACCAGTCACTTTTCAAGGATCACAATTTCAAATTTGGTCAAACAAGGATCACAATTTCATCCACGACTGGGAGACAAAATCAGTTTGAATGCGGAGAAGGGTATCTGAACGCAGTGACTGGCATATATTTTAGCAGTCCAACACTAGCAACACTTACACCTTCTGGGAATTTATATTTATTTCCACTTAAAATTTCGGTTCCCTCGGTGTATTGTCAATCATCCATGTTCTCAGATCATGGCTTGTATTTATGAAATAGGGAAATGGAGAAAAATCAGTTGGTATACTTTCAGGAATTCACTCGTAATTTTAAATTTCAAGATCTGTATTGAATGTTTCATAATGAATGGTCACGTTGGATCATCACCGATTTTCCGATATCTTAGCATTGTATATAAATATAATAAATAAAAGGCAAAAAAGTCCTAAAAAAGGTATTTATGCAAAAAATAGGCATTTATACTAAAATAAGCAAAAATAAGCATGATAAAACTTCGTCATATGTCATCATTTGTCATGATTCGTGGACATATATTATCAGCCTTTAAATAAGTTCTCTAGAAAAAAATAGGCATTTCCCTAAACATCCGATGTCTAATGATAACGAAGCCAAAAAACACGTGTCCGCTTACTTCAAGAACACACACAACAACAGTTTCCATATTTACACTAAAAAGTAAATTACAGTCATAATGATGTCTGTAAAATTAAAAAACATGAAAGTGTTTCACAAATATTATTTTCCACACTAAAGTTCAAAGAATGAAAACTTGATTCTTCGTTTAAAGTAACTAAGTGCTCTTGACAGTTACCAAAATATTTGTGAGTAAAATTCACGAACCCAATGAATGTATTGTAGGAAATACATGTAATGAAACAAAAATCTTAGTCATAATATATTGAAGATTTACAATTGCATAATAACAACTATTTACATGAAAAATCACTCATTAACTCCAAATTGTTCACTAAATTCTTCTTCAGATATCTGTGAAAAAATAAATAAATAACAGTTAGAAATCCAAAAGCAGCACACATTTTTCCTAATTTAAAAGCATAGAATCAATAACTCTTTCTAATTAACATCTGCCTTCATTAAAATGAAATATCTCATTCAAAATGTGTCATTTAGACCACAAATGTACTTAAATATGTCACAATGAAACATACCCCTAAATATTAGAAAAAAGAATTTAAAATACACACAATAATTGAAGTAAAAAAAACAAAAAAAAAAACAATTTTCAAAGGAAGTTTACAGAAAATTTAAATTAAAAAAAGATACTTTTGTAACTACTACAAAAAGTGCTTCTTTGGTGTACGAATGAAATGTTAACTGATGAGGGGTCAATAGATGTCAAGCCTGAGTCGAGTGTGCCAAAGGCACTTGCAAATTGCTTACAGTAGTTATAATATCAGTAGTATATATACAGTAGTTAAAATACAAAAGGCATACTAGTAAGTTTCCATTAATTCATACTGAAGTATGAATTAATGGAAACTTACAAGTATGCCCTTTATATTTTTTCAATCATGCTCAATGTGTGAGGTGGCTGCCATGTTGAATCATGCCACCCAGGTTTTTTGTTTACTTCGATTACGTCATTGATGAAGGATACTTTTATTAGGTGGCCAGGTGGCTTTGCTCTTATATTGAAAGTCAGATGTGAGAGAATGGCCAAACCACAGAACGTAGTCCCCACAGGAATTTTCAAAGATACTTTGAACAATATACAGAGAAACTTCAATTTTATGATCCCCAATTTTGTGTCTTCCCGGAATTTACATTATGAGTGGTCCCAGCAAAACATCCATACAAGTAATGTATAATTTTCCTCGATTTTGCTTCTTACTTGTGAAGTCCTACTGTGTATTAAAACCCCGATATTGAATTGAATTGAATGTGCCTTATTTTACGTGGCGAGACTCAGGCCATGAGGCCTGCTCTTCCGTCTGACCACTGAAATTTCGCTTCGCTGCTTTCACCAACCATGGGAGAGAGAAGGTATTACTGGGGCGACAAAACAGGCGATTTGAATTTTGATCAGAGGCATCATTTAGGCTTGAGGATCTTTTACATGCAGTAAATCTACTAATATGGGACAGCCAGCTTTATTTCCCCTCCGAAGGAAGGCGTACGAAGGACTTTTTTGCCCTTAAAAATCCACGGCTTCGATCGGGTTTGAACCCGCAAACTTGGGTATAACAGTCCGATACGCTAACCGATACACCATCGCCGCACAGCAGGACTCTTAATTTAGACGGACATTCTGAAAGAAACAACGACAATGACCATGTCAGTTTCGGGAAGAGTGGTAGGGACACATAAATGTTATGTGATTTGCTATTTACAAATTGGAGTACCTTGGTGAATGTTCTGAATTGGTTGGTTGAGGAATTTTCCAGGACTAAGCCCATGTGTTTCGTTTCCAGTGTGCTTGTTGAGTTAGTTAGCTGCCATTGGTATTTCAGTTGCTGGTTTTTACTTTCTCGCTACTGTTTACACAATACTCAGAAATTTATGTAATGCTGCGGAAAAAAGCGGCGAATTTTTGGCAGAAAAACTTTTACTGCCGGGCCCTAGTACAGAAAAAGTTAATAAATCCAGTAGCTAAATTTAGAAAAAAAAATCCTCTAACACGTCAAGAAGCCAGAATCCATGTTTTGAGGGTCCTTGATTTCGAAAAATCGATTGAAGCCAAGCATATGTCCATTTGTGCACAACGCCAGCAGCTAAGCTGTCCAACAAATTTTTTCCAAAATTGGTATTCTATCGATATGCCTGATGTCATGGCCTCTTGAATTTGAAACTGATATTGTAATTTTTGGGGGGAAATTACACGAAGCACCTCGGACATTTTCAAAAAAACGGCTGTTATTTTCAATTAAATTTTGTTGTTGGAAAGTGTAAAAGACGTTAAAGAGAATGGTGTAGGTCTCATGTATGTTAAAAACTCTAATTTTTAAAAAATTGCAAAAGTTCAAACTTTCTACAACTACAATTATGAAGATAGCGTCTTCCTATAACTACAACAAGTGTCTTCCTACAACTACAATTCTGAAGCTCTTGACAGCAACTCACATAAGTGTGATCACCCCAGTGTTTCAAAAGTTCACAGTATTTACTTATGAAATAAAGTAAAAGCTCAGTTTTATTCACATCATTTCAAGCAAATGCTGAAAAAACATGTTTTTACTTTGAGATTAAGGTTTTACTTTAAGTAAATAGTATTTATTGTGGGGAATCTGATGCAGTGTTGTTGAGGTTTTTACATGAAGAAATAAAAGAAGTCATCTCTGTCAACTTAATATATTTATTTAGATAGTCGGCTTTCGATGGCTTTGCTGTCATCATCATTCTAGCTACTTTCGGTAAAGTTGGAAGACTGTCGAATGCCTAAGTAAATAAATTATCTAATTATCTAAATAAATATCTTGATCTAATTATCTAAATAAAGTTCTTGAACATGACTTCCTTTGTTTCTTCATTCATAAATAGTACTTACTACAAGTAAAAGCTGGTAATTCACAAAAACTTAGACTGCAATGCACTTAGTGACTCCAAAAGCTTCTAGTAAAAGCATTCACGTCCTTTTCTTAACATGTCCTATTTTCAAATACCATTTAACACCAACTTTATTGAATAAAGGCATTTAATAAAATTTGATACCTTTTTTCTATGAAATTTTTTGATGAGGGCTATATCTTTTTCTAATTCTTCCATTTCTTCCTTAGTTATTCCTTTCTTCTTTTTTTTTACTTTGCCCTCCAATGCCATTGCTTTTTTCTTCTCTTTACGTTCTTTTCGGCGCTCCTTTCGTTCTTGTTTGTTCTTCTTGGTTTCTGACCAGGGCTCAGTTTGCTTACGTTTTCGCTTTTGTCCTTTTGTTGGCCAAGACCCTGTGTCTAGAAACACATTCAGCTTCTGTTGGCGAACCTCCTCTCTTTGTTTCTCCCTAGAAAAAGGTCCATAGTAGTTATTCAACACTTGTAAAACAATACTTTACATTACTCTTCTAAAACAAAACAATACAACAGCCAAAAGTGTTTAAAAGAAATAGCTAATTCGTGAGCTAGTCTTTCTGTAATTTTGAAAATTTTCAACCGTTCATTAACAAACTTACTTAAAACTTTTCTTAAGGGACACTCTTAACAGCTAACTTTGACAATCACTAATATTCCTATTATTTACAGAAAATATAGTTTGTCTTCAAGGAAAGTGAAAACATCAAATCTTGTGTAAATTAACACCAACATATTTAAATTAGTTTTCTACAAATACAAAGTGTTAAGCAATTTACTTCATTGTTTTTGTACTGTTTTCTGAATGATTATGGCTTTATACTACTGTCCATTTTTCCCAAGATGTGCTTGTGTATGGTTAGGAGCTATAAGAAATTATTAAGTGAAAATTTCAACATGCAACTTACCGATACGGTATTGCATTAAAATCAACTTTTTCTTCTTCAAAATCTGTTATGTTTTTATTTTTCAATTCTGGCATTTTTGGAAGCTTAATAAGACCAAATCCAGTAGCCAATTTGCCAAAATTCAAGTCTGGAAAAAGAATAAATAAAATATATTGATGACTAAAATATATATGTGAAGCCAGCCGCAGTGTGTCTGCATGCGCAAACATTACCTTTCAGTCTCAGAATAATGTTACACTCATGCTTGGCATATGCTTGAACATAAGAAACAAATGCCCTCATTCCTTTATCCATTATTGCCCTATCATTCAAATGGAATTTGCGAACTTTTGGAATGACATACGGTAGAGAGTCTAAAGATTCCATTTCTTCTAAAACCACCTGGAAAACAAATTCATGTAAAACAAACAAAACTAATTTTACAATAGTTAATTGCAATTTCTTTACTCTCTTCAATCTCACAATTAAGTTAAAGTATGTAACTTCATTAACAGACTTACATTAGATATTTATTTACATAATTCAGCAGTATAAAATCAATCACAAGATGAGTTTACAAATTTTAAACAAGTTTTGAAAGAGGGTCGCAATTACAGCAAAACCACCTATTTACATTTTTCAGAGGACTGATGGAAAAAAGCGTAGTGCAGGACTGTTAAAAAAAAGATAGGCTAGGAGAATTTTTACATTATTTACTGCAATGGTGCTGTTCTTACTTTCTCACCCTTACTTCGTAAGCAGAGAAAGTATAATTATGCGCCGGAAAACAGCGAATTTTTGACATAAAAACACTTATTGCTAGGCCCTGGTAACAAAGAAGTGCATAAATCCAATTGCTAAAAACAGAAAAAAATCCTCCTGCATGCGGTCTCGTCAGAATCCATGTGTTGTGGGTTCTTGAAACCGAAAAATCGATGGACAGCTTAACGTCTTTTTGTCCGTCTATAGTCATTGCCAAAACCATTCATCGGGTTTTCTCAAAAATTTATATTCCCTGATTGATCTGAACGAACTCGAGGCTCCAAGAATTGGCTACATATATAGTATGTAGCACATATGTATTTCTCCATACAACACACTACCTATATTTCTCTACATAATACTCACATATACAAGTAAAAAAAAAGAGAGGAGAGAGAGAGAGAGAGAGAGAGAGAGAAAGAGAGAGAGAAAGACAGAGAAAGACAGAGAGAGAGAGAAAGAGAGAGAGAGAGAAAGAGAAAAAGAGAGAGAGAGAAAGAGAGAGAGAGAGAGAGAAAGAAAGAGAGAGAGAAACCGCTATATTTTCTTTTCTTAAAGATGTCGCCTCATCATTGGATCAAAACGAGGCACCTATTGGATTATTTTTAGATCTCTCAAAAGCTTTTGATGTCATTGATCATGACATTTTACTTTCAAAATTACCTTCATATGGAATCCGTGGTATTGCTCTAGATTGGTTATGTTCGTACCTTAAACAACGATCTCAGAAAGTTGAAATACCTAACTGGAATGATGGAACATTACGTACGCACCTTTCCGACTCTTTGCCCGTTGCATGTGGAGTTCCTCAAGGATCGATTTTAGGCCCTATTCTGTTCCTACTTTACGTAAACGATATGCCCTCAACGATTCGAAACGGAAGAACGGTTCTCTTTGCGGATGATACGAACATCCTTTGCAATAAAGAAACCGTGAATAGTACAATATCAGATGTTTCAAATTGGTTCCGAAATAACAAATTAATAGTAAACGAAAAGAAAACGGTTTTAATGCAGTTTTCCATATCAAATAAACAATTCGGTGCTCCATTGAAAATGAACAGTGTACCATTGACTGATGTTAAGGCAACAAAATTTTTAGGTCTCTCAATTCAGTCAAACCTTAAATGGAACGTCCATTGAAATGAATTGAACACAAAATTAAGTTCATTATGCTACGCGTTCAGAATTCTTGCAAATTCAGTCAGCCTTCATACTGTTCGTTGTGTATACTTCGCGAATGTTCATTCCCGCCTGAGATATGGCATAATATTCTGGGGAAATACATCTTATAGCTCCCAGACTTTTAGATTACAAAAACGAATTGTACGAATAATATCCAAATCCCACCCACGTGATTCTTGTAAGCCTATCTTCATTAATCTAGGAATTCTACCATTACCGTGTCTTTTTATTTACGAATCAGTGGTTTTGTAAAAAATGACTTGCTTAAGGGCGGGAATATATTTTCAGAAAATGCCGAAGTCTATTACTATAACACTCGACGTAGAAATCATATTCATCAGGTGACAGTATCAACAGCTCATTACAAAAATTCACATACAATACATGTACATTATTTTACAACACTTTGCCAGATGACATTAAACGATTAAATTCAATAGAAGAGTTTAAATCCCAAGTGAAATCGTTTCTGCTGCATAACTGTTTCTATACAATTAGAGACTATACTGAGCATCACAAGAAAAGTAACATTATTTTTAACAATGATACATAATGCATTATTTACCATTTGGACTGTATAAATGAGTACAAACAACCTGTAACAACTATTGTACTACAGCTTCCGGGTCAATGACCCCCATCTCGATCAGGTTTTTCGTCCAGTTTCCCTGATCCATTGAGCAAATGCTGAGATGGCCCTTGTTTTGCTTCTGGACATAAATGTAACTTCATTTTCTGTGCACGTCTTCTAGAATTCAGTGGGAAATACATTTATTCAAATTATCGTTTCCATGTTGTCGCGGCAGGAAGTAATAGGAGCCAAAATTTATTGCTTATTTATCTTTGAAAATAGATTTTATTACATGGGAGTTTTTTTGTTGTTGTTTTTTCTCCCTTTCAAAATTCAAAATTTATTGCTTATTTACCCTTGAAAATAGATTTTTTTACATGGGTGTTTTTTTTTCCTCCCTTTCAAAATTCAAAATGTATTGCTTGTTTATCCTTGAAAATAGATTTTATTACATGGGAGTTTTTTTTTCTCCCTTTCAAAAATTCAAATTTTAAGTAGTATATGACTTAGTGTAGGGATCCCAGAATTTTGAAAATGTGCACACAATTCACTTTTCCCCATAGCACGTCATACGCAGTTTTTAACTGTTTTTTTTTTTTTGACGTAAAAAAAAAAAAATAAAAAGAAAGAAAGAGAGAGAAAGAGAGGAAAAGAGAGAGAGCGAAAGAGAGATAGAAAGAGAAAGAGAATTACGAAAGGCGGGAAGCAGCCTTCATATCGAGTTGTAAATTGCGGGAAGATAATGCGTTGCATATACAATCAAATCTGTCTAAACTATCTGCATAAGCCGAAAACCTGCCTTAACTAGAAAATTTCTCCGGCCTGTGAAGTTAAATAGCATTTTACACAGCATAAAACGGAACTTCTCCAACGCGGAAATGGAACTGTTCTACATGCCACGCAGGAAAAAAAAAAATTTCAGAAACGATGGTTGCCTGGGCTTCCGCGGCCGAAATTTCTATTATCTAGGCTGTCTGGTTTGGTTTTTTCATGTTTCCGGGCGCGTCAACTGCTTTGGTCATTAGTCCCGTTAGTGTAGTGCATGCTTTTTTCTCGAGAGATGGCGGTGGTCTTCCCCCGCTGGATGGCGAGATCCGGCGCCGACCTATCGTCAGCCAGTGGGGTTTCCCCCTAACCAGGACTCTCCCACCAGCGGGGCACCACCCCAGCCGGGACAAGCTCTCAGCTCCCGACCGGTCTCCCGGAATATGTGGTAGTGTAGTGCTTGTTAGTGTAAGTGTGTGTGTGTAAGGGGGAGAGGATAGGACAAGGAAGAGGAAGGACAGATCGCGCGCGGTCCATGGCCCGTTTGTTAGGGTACTGCTCCGGCATTCGCCTGGTGTTGATCGGAGAAACCACGGAAAACTACCGATCAGAGCAGCCGGCCGCTAGAATTCTCCTCCAGACAGCAACTGAATTCGATCTAGCTGAAAAGCTAGTGTCGAAAATCCTGCCGCCATCACGACTCGAACTCTAGGCTGTCTGGGATGAACCACGTCTCTGTAGTGGTAGGTAACGTTTTGGCCAACACGTAGCCTTCCTCAGAACACACTGCTGCCTAATTGTTTGCTCAAAAAAACAAAAATTTCCATCAGAGAAAATTTTAATGAGTGATGGTTTTTTCCCCCGTTATTTTTGTATTCTGGGCAATCTATTTAAAATAATTTAGTGAAAATTGTGCTTTTAATATAAAGTACTTTTCAGTATAAGGTATAAATAAAATGATTTTACGATTACTTTATACTGAGATTTCACTATATTAAAAAAGCAAAATAAGTACATACGTATTCATTAGTTTTTTCAAAAATATGTAAAATAATAATTCATTATACTATTTAAAATTGCTGTAACCAAGCATTTTCCAAGTAAAGAACGTTGTCAAAAAAGATCTTAACAAGGATTCAGAACGGATGAAACAAGAAGCCAGTGCTCAATTGAATAATGAGACCATGCAGTCAATGATGTATCCCAGAGAGGGAGAAGGGTTGAAGGAACTCCCACCCCCCAAATCCCATATTGTGATAAGACTGACGGACATGTAAAAGGTATTTCTGACTGAATGACATGTAAAAGGTTTTCGATCACGTTACACAATGGCTTCACGAAACACAAGAAAGGTCCAGGTTGAAATTACTTCTGCCTCACGCACACCCACTCATTCTTGATTCCAAGGTACAGGAGGGAGGGTAAGTTTGACTATTCACAGTCAAGGGTTCGCAGGTCATAGAAGCACGGGAGCATTGCATAGCTTTCTACGAAAGATGATTCCAGTAACATATATTGCAAACTCACTCCTGAAATTTTCTGTTTCAAACGTTTCAGTATATTATTTACTTGTATGTGATGAAATATGTAGTTTTCAAATATACAAAAACAAAATATATAAAAATATGCAATAATGCCAAAATATGCGAAATAAAAATGGTTCCAATTCATTAAGAATTTCTTATGTTATTGAATGCGTGTATCTTGTTCCTGGAAAAATATGCATTTACATGAAAATCTGTTCTCTATTGAAGAGGATTTCCAGCCCTGCACTAATTAACTGATGTCTCACGGCAAGATAATGAAAGTGTAACCCAGCTAAAGCATGTGGGCGCTGGGTAAGCACCTTCCAATCCTGTGTCATTCGACCTTTTTTTACAAAGCTTCTTGACTCATGGGCATCAAGATCAGTTTGTGACTGCTTGGTACATTCCTTCAATGGAGGAGTTGCTGAAATTGCAAGTGCAAGTCCATTTCAAATTGTTTGCACAGGAGTGAGCTTTCTAGCAGAACAAGCATTTATCATAATGAATGATATCTGAATACAAGTTTTAAAATAATTATTTCATTTCACATTGATTGGTTTCACTGAATTTAACTTTTTCCATCTTTAAAAACAGAACCTCCACATTCTGTGATCTTCCCATCACGTCAGAAATTATTGGGCCAATCTAGTGATGGCCATGGGAAAATGTCATGCCTTGCCACAATATTCTGCTTTTGAAATAATTCTAACAACCCTAACTTGTACTCATTCAAAAAACAACACAAACAAACAAAAAAACAGATGAAGCTGCTTTACCTTCTGGTTGCGAAATATGAAGTCTACATAACATTCTTCAGATGGCATCAGTATAACTAATGCTGATCCATAGTTGCCAATGCGTGCAGTGCGCCCACAACGATGCACAAAAGAAGCAGCATTTGCAGGAGGATCATACTGAATCACCCAATGGACTTCTGGAATGTCAACTCCACGAGCCATTACATCCGTACACAACAAAATTCCTGCAAGAAACATTGAAAACAAGTTTGCCGATCACACACAAATACACACAAAGTTATTTATTACATATAGAATTTTGTTTTCAAATTTTATACCAGATGTGTGAATTTTAAAACCTTCCCCAAAATATGTAAATTCCATTAAGAGTCAAATTATTTCTGGCTACCTACCAATTCTTTGAAATTTCTTTTATGTGACCTTGGGGTCTCAAAACTCTCATGCTCTCTCACAGATTCACAATGACGTGAGGAAAGAGGCGGCACAGCTCTTACAATGACCTTCATTTCCAATAACACAAACCAAGTAAGCACTATCATATTTCAGGAGGAAAAACTCCAAGAACACAGCGGAAATAAACAAAAAGATTTAGATAGTACTCTTCTTTTGCTAAATGGCTAATTTGTAACAGAAGTTGATATAAAATATCCCTTATAAATTGAAGAAGCAATAAAATCAATATTCTGCTTCTAATAAAGTTTAACAAATTATTATTATTATTATTATTATTATTATTATTATTATTATTATTATTATTATGCATGGATGTTCTAATGCATAAATAAATTTTCAATTAAATACATTAATGATTAACTTTTGTTTAAACCCATATTATAAAAATTCATAGAATTAAAAGACTTTTATGCAACCACACTGACTCTTTTTCCTGAATGTCCTTTTCTCCTGAATTACCAGTTACGTTGTTAATAAATGTGGGATCTCTCCTGTCTTTACACTACATTTCAGTGCTTCACAATATTAAAGCTATTCACTAATTATGGACCAATATTAAGTAATGTTCAATTGGGAAAAACATTTGGCATATATGAAAATTTATAGGTCAAATCATGCAAATTTAGGTACGGGCCAAAAGAAGGGGTTAGCATGACAAGTGACAAAAGGGCCTAAAACTCGTAGAACTTACATAAAGCAAGCAACCCATGAAATCTTTTTTGAGAAAATGAAGCTTATTAAATTGTATGTTTTCAAAAAGGCTTGTATCAAGCACATGATGAAGAAAAATTAATTTCTAAACCCGCGTTTGCCAACTGAACAAGAAATGATGTCGGAGCTACGTTCGCCTTCATGAGCAGGCGCTCGGGGAAGCAATGACCAAAAGAGGGAGGGAGGGACGGAGGGAAGCGCAGACTGCAGTCGCCCCTGGCGAAAGCCTTGGCAGGAGTGTGAAACACATACACCCGTTAAATTTCTTTCAATTTGGGAAGAAATTTTCCTTTTTGTGGATACTGGAACAATGGCGAAGTGAGTAGTGCATTCCAAAGAACTGCAGTATGATTAAAATTTACGAATTCCAAGTTCGTCCCACGCGTATGCTGAATACTCAACGATCAATAAACTATCTGCTCTTACCATTCCAGTCCACTTGCTGATAACTTCGCCTAAGCCCTCAATGCCCTTCTAACTCGTTCACTTGAAATATTTTAAGTTTTACTGTCACACATAGCATTCAAATCCGAAGTTCTATCAATATCTACTCCCTAGTAGATGCTTACAAGTCCCACTAAACTCCTAACATTAATTGGAGCACGATCCGTTCAACACCACGGCATCAGTCAGAATGAATGCCTATCGTATTCTTTCAGCCCTGCAAAGCTCGGTCCATCTTTTCGATTGTTTATTTACAGACAACACTTAATGTACTTCCGTACCTATCCAATCCCTAAATTTCTCACAAAATGAACTAGCCGTCTTCACGACTGTCACTGCTTTTTCGGTCAATCCCTGAATTCTATACAAAATGAACTAGCCGTCTCCGTGATTGTCACTGCATGAAGATTGTTGACCTTGACGACGGCTCACTTACCGTTGCTATGCTAGCATATTCACATATATTTATCCCCTATAATTTACGCAATTTATAATAAATATTATACCATGTTATGTCACATATTGGTATGTCACAGTATATAATGATTTACCTCTTCTGGGCTATATCAAAACCCCTTGAATTGTCTTTTATTGTCTTAGTCGAGAAATTTACTTTCCATCCTCTCCGAATGAAACAAGCAAATTACATTTGAAGATGCAATTCATATCCTAAAGAAACTTCACATCAGGGCTGTCTGACAAAGGAGTTAGTGAATGGCATTTTCTCCAAGAGCCCTAAACAGATTCCACCAGAAGGAAGCAAAAGTTAGCAAACCACAGGACTGATGTAAAATGGGAGAAATCTCTGTATCATTAAGAGTTGCTTATTAAAATGATCTGTTGTTACTTGAAACAGAACATCAACCCCCTGCAGAGTAAGAGACTCTGAACGTCATTAATCAAAGTCATTTGATGAAGCATCCCACCAACAGCAATCTCCACTACTTTCCTGCTTCTTTTTATAACAGTTAAAAATCAATTGAAGTGAACGCTTAATAAAGGTCAATCTACAAAATTTTCCTGGATACTGGCCACTTAGCCACGTGGCTGATGAAAGAGGGAATATTTGTACGTCTCTTACGGAAAAATCAATCGATTTAATGAAAAAATGGCTGTTAGTGAAGGTGACTGCTTACTATGCTCGCACTTTTTCTTGATCCTCGAGCTCCCTAGTCCTCGCTCAGCCCAGCATAGCATGACCCGGTAGAAAATATGAGCTCCACTTGGAACGTCACGGCTCAGTTTGCAGTGCTGCCCACCTCCTTCCTTTCCAAAGCAGACTTCCTAGTTTACGGCCTCTCTTTCTATCGACCTGTGCGTACCGTGTTCTTTCTTGTTATTCAATTATTTCTATAACTATTAATTATGTCATCAGATTATAAAAAATCTTCTGTTGTTTCTCATAGCTATCTAGCCCAAGACGAGTTCTTACGCCGAGTTTTCTGTCAATGAAGTTGACCGCCCTGCACTGCCGTGACATAGACAGAACCCGCCTCTCCCCACACCCCCCGCTGTGGAGTGTCAAGAAAAAGTGTGCGATTAGTAATCGAGGTGACCTTTCGAGCAGGTTTCACTAATTATACAACCTGTATTTGAATCAATTTATTTGGGGTGTCTGAAGAACTCTTTAAGAATATTTTCTTTCATTTGTTGAACACAACTCAAGCTCCCTTCAAGGGGAAAAAATTAATATTTTCAGTTCTTCTATCATACCTGATTCAGCAGTTCTAAATTCTGCAAAAACTTTACTGCGTGCTTCCTTCATTTTTCTATGTATGCAAAATATTTTATTTTTTGGTAACAAGCTGAAAAAAGAAAAAGAACATGTACCTTCACAGATACCTAGAAAAGTATTTTTTAAACACTTATTTTCATTATCAATTTTATTGGAATAATAGTTATTTTACTAACATTTTCAGAATAGCATGAAAGTATATAACACAAGCACAAGTTGGTAAGAAGACCATATACTTTTGTTCCACCCCATTAGTTTTCAGAAAATTAATCAGTACTGATAATTTATTCTCTGGTTCACACATCATGTAATAGTTGCTCAAAGTTGAGGGTGTTGATACCTGTGAAATTGCTTTACCCACACTGAAAACAACCAAAATTTTCAGCAGTTAATACAGTTGCAACAGGGCTGGAAAAAACCATGATTGTTTCAAAACAATCTGATTTATTTAATTAAATCAGATTTGTTCAAATTATATTAGATGTCATCACTTTAAGCCAAAATTGTTAAGTGATTTATTTATCCTTAATTACTTTAAAAGCAGAAAATAAGTTTATTGAAACATCAGTTTTTAAATTTATCATTACATTATTTTAATTTTATTTTAAAAAATAAATATACTATATATTTCACAGATTCAGAGCAATACTGCCCTCGCCAACAAAATCTTTAAATTTGAGTAACTTATAGTTCCATGCTCTAGGAACACATCTCTTGCATCCACATTACTAAATAAACTTTTGACATCTATTAACATGATTTAGAAAAAAAAACATTCTTCGTTCAAAGAAATAACACAATTTTTTTTGTGCAATACCACCCTAATCGAAAAGCACTTTTTGCTGAAAACTACTGAAGTCATCAAACATCAGGTTTAACATTGTCATTTTTGTTCTTTAAATGAGGATTAATAAAATTCCATTTTCATTAATACTCATCATCTTAACAAAGTACTTTAAGTGGCTTTAGCAAACATTTTAATGCAAATCTAGAATTATGGACACCATTGAAACTAAAACTTAAGTGTTTTACTCAAAACTAGCTTGGTGTGTGTTAGGGCAGTATTGCTGCTAAATTAGTTTTTATCAACAGATAATTAAATGTTGGTTAAAAACTAATCCATCATCTAAGTCTATTAGTATCACTACAAAATGTTTATTGTTCTGCATTCCATAAGTCTATTCATATTATTGTACATTATATTCAATTTTGATTTCTCAAAATTGTTCAAATATGTAAAAAAGTTTATAAGACAATGTATTCTTTATATCTACTTTGTAATTGATTTATGTCTTTTTATTGGAGTAACTTTTATTTCACAAATATTTAAAATACTATAAAAAAATATTTTCAAATATTACAAATAATAAATATTGACTAAAACCATTGATTTTTTTTAATGATAATTTTTTTAAATAAATATGAAATGAATTCATATCATATCAGCCTTACAATAATTGCAATAAGAGAATTGACTAATATCTAGTAAGACAACATAAATACCCAAATATAACAAGCAGAATTCAAAAATAATATACACAACCTTTGTTACACTTTCTTATATTTTCCCAACATTGTATTGTTGAGGGATAGTTAACCTGACTAAAAGGCACACAAAGTATACTTAGGTTTTTCTTACGAGGCAACTGAGGGTAGTATCTCCAAGATGGAATATGGCACATTGTCTTGCATCTTTCTCAGTCCTTCCACAAGATGTCACATGATTGCCACCGCATCAAGCAGTGCTGCAGAACAAGCAACTCTAGCAGCAGGTCCGAGAAAGACGTGAAAGTTGTGCCAAATCCATCTTTGAGATACAACCCTCAGATGTCTCGTTAGAAAAACCCAAGTATAATCAAGCATTAGAATATTTGAAATTTGTTGCGCTAACCGCAGGCAGTGAAGTAGCTACGTGTATAATTTTAAATTGCAAATACAAAGAATAATGCTCTACATTACTTGTTTAATTTCTCTCGCACCACCACAAGACTTGGATTTCGGAGGCCTGCCCTCATCAACTGCTGCACTTCTTTTGTCTGTGTTGCAGAGAAGAGACCTGTGCGACGCTGTCTTGGCAAATACTGCAAGATAGTATTCAGAGTTTGCTCAAATCCCATGTCCAAAAGGCGATCAGCTTCATCCAGGACCAGAAATTCCTTAAACATAAATTGTCACCAGCAAATGCAACTCGAAAAGAAAAAACAAACACTATCAACTATGTAAGATCATAAACATAACACATTTAATGGTGAAACATCAATCGAGTTATTACCCTTCACTGACTAATGGTTAAAAATTTAAGTAAAATTATTTTAATTGCTCAATTTCATTTTGAATGACAACTTTAAAACTTCAAATTTTCAATTACTAACTTACCAATGACTTAACAGCAGCTGGTAGATTAATGTCATGTTTTCTTACTAACAAATCTTCCAACCTTCCTGGAGTAGTAACAAGTATATTACCACCTTTTTCTCTAAATCTCTGCACATCTACAGATATTGTGTTGCCTCCTACCAACACTAACTGGGTCAGACTGTTCATATTCTTCAGAAAATTATTCAATACTTCACTTGTTTGAGTAGCAAGTTCTCGAGTTGGTGATATAATAATACCTCCAACTTCATGTGATTTCAAGGGAGTCTCTCGCAACTACACAAATACAACATTAATTATTTCTACAATAATATGTGTGCTATAAATTTACAGAATTATTGTCACTAACAAAGAAATTAAAACTGTTATGTCACAAATATTATATTCTTACATTATTGAGTTTCAAACACTAGTACATATTTCTGAACATTTACCTGGAGCATTTCGAGCATTGGTATTAAAAAAGCTAAAGTTTTACCACTTCCAGTGATAGCTTCTGCAGCTACATCCTTATGCCTCAGTAATAAAGGTATACATGCCGCCTACAACACATTATTTTTTTTAATGAGAGTCCAAAAAATTCAACTCTGAAAACCTCGGAAATTAATCGTCTCACCTGAACAGGCGTCATTTGTTCAAAACCCAATTCATTAATAGTCTTTATCACAGCTTCACACAACTTAACCTCCAAATTCTCCCACTTTCGATCCATGTTCAAGATGTACACACACGCACACGTTTATGGAAAGAAATAACTTTAATTAACAATTAAAGGAGCTGAGATTACAATTTCAATTTTATCTGCATGATCACAAACAGGAAAATAACATTTCACATCTACTCCCAAACACGAGACTGACTCTTCACAGAGCACCTGCACATCACACATGATCAGGCACATGTTAGCCCCGAAGAGTACATACTATAATCAGTCGTACACAGTG
>BLKR01016170.1:0-35058 GCA_011170035.1 Teleogryllus occipitalis | reverse complement strand
TCCTGATTTCTTGAAAACTGCAAAAGTTCAAAATTTTTTCGGAGTCTTCCTACAACTAAAGTATCAAAAACTAGTATTTTTCTCTTAATGAAATCTGTTCCTTAAAAATAAATTTTGAAATAACGTCACGTACAATTTTTCAAAAATTTGAGTACTTTTCGCGTAATTTTGTGTGAAAATACTGGCGGGAAAGCACGTGCTCTTTTAGCACCACTGGTTGTCTTTCTGAGATGCTCCTTATAAACTATATTTGGAACATGCCTTTCATCACCACAATGTGATTTGCAATGAATCGTGGCGAAGAAACTGCAATTCGAAAACAGTCTGATCGGATCTTTGAAGCATACGCGTTACCTCTTATTTGATTCCCACATGTTTACTATTGTTTGCCGTACATTTATCCTGTTATCTTAATCATTTGGACAACTATTGACAAATTGTTTTACCTGTTTGACACCGTTCGTACTTGCACATCCAAACAAACATGTGGCATTTGCTTCACATCGCACGAAATTGCTCTTCGTTTCATTACTTTAAAAAATTAAATTACAATTTACATTCAGCGAAAGCAGTGTCCTTAAAGATTCATTAACTATTATTGATTCAGTGGTGAGTTGTAGTTGACATTCACATAATTGAAATGATTGAAGGCGTTGTCATTGTCAACAATAGTATTTATTTTAAAAATAGCAGCTTTCGATGGCTTCGAAAGCTGCTATTTTTAAAATAAATACTAATGTTGACAATGACAACGCCTTCAATCATTTCAATCATTAACTATTTTTAGATATCTCCGGTTTGAGTCACGACAATAAGTATTGTGCATCTTGTTCACATTGTAATATTTTACTATCTGATAGAGTCATTGTGCTATTTCTTTCTTTAAAGAAATAATATTGGATGAACACGAAAAATACTATTTGCTCTCTGAAAAGTGTATTATACCGTGTACAGAAATACATTTTTATCAATAGTTGACCGGCTTATCCCGTTCAAGGCTGTTCACGTCAGCACAAAATCTAGTTGTGAATGTTACTGAAGAAGATAATCGTGTAGCTGAATTCAAAGCGATTCATAATAGCAAGAAACTCTCTTGTTTAATATATAATAAAATAAGATGATCGAATGACATACGCGTAAGGACTGCCACTTGAAAGATAGAGGAATATGAAATTCATAAGAAAAGTAATATTTCTTGTAGGGTAAGATGCGTTTCAACGGTACATTTGAGGACACCTCCTTAACACGACGCTTTATTGTGCTTAATTACTTCTTTAAATAAACATAAAATGAAATAAATTATTTTGTAATTGTGTATGTACTAAATAGTAATAATTTTCACAGCAAAAAGTGAAGTACGCACAAAGTAGATTGGTTATAAGTAGATAGTAGAATTATGTAAGTCATTATACAATACGATCAATAAAGGGGCGCTGCGCTCTTAATTTGTAGCAAACAACCGTTAGTCGCCAAGAAGCCCCTAGGGGTTACGGTTGATGCTGGCCTCTCGGGAGTCGGGTTCGTGTCTGAACGGCATAAGGCAAGGTATCGCACTATAAAATCCATTTTCTGAATGATGAGTATGAGGAGACGCTAGAAAGCATGAAATATTGTTCTGTCATTCAATTAATTTCGTGAAGAGAGATTTGAAAGAAATTCCTGAAATATTACTAGTATAAGGGTTACAAACCGTTTTAAACATTGAGGAAAGTCTGTGCTGTTGTAAAATCACTAGTTTATAACTGAATTTTGTGATGATTGCACATTTTTGTCAAATCATCCCGTTAGGCTGGAATACTTCAATCTCATAGGAATATTTCAATATTCGATAGCATTGTGCAGTTGCTGAGGGGGTTGCTACAGATCGTTTGACTTAAGTACTGTGACTAAAATATACAGGAATGGAACATTTATATTGAGCAAACCATTTCCTTGGCCAGTTGACAGTGGTGATGTAAGACAATATCTTGTACCAACAAACCAAAAACGAAAGCTTCCTTTAAAGAAAGGGAGCTAAGAGCAAAACACTCCGCTCGCTCAATAGAAATAATATTGTGAAGTCAGGAACACTGAGTCGCCGAAACAGGGGATATACGTTCTAGATTCTTACAGTTCTAGACTTTATTGTCCAGAAAACCGACAAATTCCAGTATTTTCTTTATTTTTCATCTTCTAATTCTTCAATTTTTCTACAGTCGTTGATCAAAATATTTTTCTTTGCTTAATGCAAATAAAATTATTCATAGACAATTTTCTAACACTTTTATAAAATTAAATTCGTGGATTTACTACACTGATTTTCTTTTTCTTTTCTTTTTCTTTCATTCTTTATTTCATCATTCATAGTCTTTGCTCTCAGCTATTATAAATTGTTTTCAATTACATTATTCAACAACTTAACAAAAAAAGTGTTTTAAGCTAAGTTTCGCTTTTCTTTGTTTTCAATCATCACCTGCATATTTTCTTTTCCCTCCGTTCTGGACAGTTCATCTGTTCAGTCTCATATTTTTCACTTATTTGCGTGTGCATCTCATATTTGTCACTTATTTGCGTTGAATAATTTTATATTGTACTTGCGATGAAAAGAAAATATATTCTCGTCACTGAAAAAGTGCGTTGTGGTCTGAACTCATATCGTCATTTCAAGCAATTATAAATGTGTCATTCATAATTTTGCACATAAAGCAAATTTCCAATATTTGTTGCTCATGGATTCCATCTTCAATTAACCCCTTCACAAGACTATCACAAGTTCTCTCACTACGCAAAACACGAGTGTATCACGGGTTTCATCATTTCAGAGCTAGAAACTCCAAATGCACGTAATACCATTTTCCAACAAAAATTCTTTACCTAACCAGGACAAATAATCTTATTTCCAATCTCATGTGAAAACCTCTAGAGTTTCTATATCCAACTATTAAAATATTCTAAATTATATCAATAGGCTATAAGAAAAATGTCCTTGCTTTTATACAAAATCAGTTCTAAATTATGTTGTTATATTTGCTTTCGAATATAATTCGAATGTAAATAGTATATGTCTAATATAAATCATATATAACTTCTTATTACGATTAATATTTGTAATATATATTTATTGCCTGTGGTTCGTGAATAGATATTCAAATCTCGTCAGTTAATACTCTATTATTGAAAGGTAATAAGTAATTTATAGTATTTTTGATGATGGAAATACTCAAAAGCAGGAGCATCATCTCACTAATAGCATTTACAACACACCGCACCGGTGTGCACTCGGCAGGAACTCAGGGCAACTGCGCTGGGGGCAGTGTTCCTTTTGACCAATAGGGCGCGCCAAAGAAGCATGAGTTCCATTTAGAGAATAGCACGGAACAAGGGCATCCAACAAAAGACCTACCTTTCACCGAGAACTTGGACAGTGCAACCCAGTGAGCCGCGCCGATTTGTGACTTCGAATACAATGTACGAACAAAAGTGACGAATAGTAAAATGGCTGTACGTGGTGCAATTTCGAAGGCAATTGAAAATCTTCTGTGAAACACGGATACTTTGGTTGATCAATATTTACCATGTATTACACGACAACAAAAGTCTGAAAATAAAATTTCAGCGAAATTTCAAAGATATCGTGTTTTATGAGTTTCCTTTTGTTCTAAACTAATATTTTTACAACAATTTATGCTACTTAACCTCCCCTCCCCCGCAGGGCACCGCCTCAAATGTGACAAGTGCGCCAAGCCATGTGTGGTAGTGCAGTGCTATTAACCGTACGTGTGTGTAAGAAACGGGGATAGGGCACGGCAGAGGAAGGAAAAATAACACGCAGTCTGTGGCCCGTGTTGTTAGCACATTGCTCCGACATTCGTCTTGGAGAAACCATTGAAAACTACCGCAAAGAGCATCCGGCCGGTAGAATTCTCCTCCAGACAGAGATTGAATTCGACCAAGCAATCTAGTTAGTATCGCAAACGCGCCACCATCGGGACTCGAACCACGGCACTGAGCTCGGAAGAAACTCTGAGATAAACTCAGCCGATAGTGGTTAATTACTGGGATCTCAGGTCTATGTCACTGTGTGCGTAAGTAGGTACTTCAAAGGCTTAATTAGAAAGGAATCATAAGTAGTTTCGAGATTTTCCCAAAACACCTATCTGGCTTCCTTCGGTCTTTTGACGAAAGCTACTGCGCCACCGGAGAGTAAAGAGAAATGAAGATAAGCCTTCCGTCGGATTCGTTCTCTTTGGATTGAGAGAGCCTCCGCCGCACGACCTGATGACGCAGGTCTGAGGGGACGGGACAGATCCAGCAATTTGAACCCAGCTGCAAGACATGTTACAAAGCATTTGTTCTCTTCCTAAGGTACTCTAATTTTACACCTTCACTAAAGGCCTCCAAAGTGTGATTCACGGAAAAACAGAGTTTTTGCAACGCGTGAATTCTGTGTTCTGTGCAGTCTTAATGGTCTTGTTGGCATTACTATTAACATTCCTTTGTAGTTGGAAAGCAAAATCAACTCCGACTAACACGACAGAGAAATAATAACGAACTATTATCGAAGACTAGGCCCCTGATCGTGTACCAGTCAGCTGTTTGCAGAAAGCAATTTTTTTCCCCGCACCAAACACCGGAGCCGGCATACCAAACTGACAGAATGGTTCATACGCGGCAGTCTCCGCTGGCTACCTAAATGAACCCCATCCGCGCTCGAGAACAGCCTTCTCTTCCACTTGCGCAGATAATTCACAGCGAGTTGCTGTCAAGCACTGCGGCGCGATGACGCCGTCGCACACGCCACCACCGCCGTCCGCGCAGCTATCACCACCCCCGCCACCGCCACCGCCGTTGCGAACTCGTCTCCGCCGACCATAATGTCGCTAGTAACCCCGTCACCTTAGACGGCGCTGCCACTTCGGCGACGTCTTTGCAATGAGCTCCGCCCTCCCTAAGAAAACGGTGATGCCGCAGCCCAGGGTTTGGCGCCGCTCACGCAGTCTGGCGGTCCTCGCTACCCACGCGTTTTACATTGCCTCCCATCTCTGCCCCCGGCGATCCAACGCCTTCGCCTCCGTCTGAGCTTCACCCACGAATCACATTGCTACATGTGACAGTGGCAGTAAGGAATGACACACCACAATATCTTACTGATTGCGCCCCGCCGCCTCGCGCCCCGCCGCCTCGCGCCCCGCCGCCTCGCGCCCCGCCGCCTCGCGCCCCGCCGCCTCGCGCCCCGCCGCCTCGCGCCCCGCCGCCTCGCGCCCCGCCGCCTCGCGCCCCGCCGCCTCGCGCCCCGCCGCCTCGCGCCCCGCCTCCTCTCGCCCCGCCTCCTCTCGCCCCACCTCCTCTCGCCCCGCCTCACCTTTCCCGCGTCCTCTCACCCCACCCCCTCCCGCTCCACACCTCAACCACCAGACCCAACCTACTCAGTTCTGCCCCACGCTGCCCAACCCCAACCCGCTCCACCCAGTGCCGCTCATCTCCCCGCCCTATCCCACCCTACTCCGTCGGGATGCCTCGCACAACGCCCCGCCCTGCCACGCCCACCCGTCTCCCCGTCGCAACCCTCCTTCCTACCACCCACCCATCCACGGCTGCTGCTGCTGCCGACTCGCCGCCATTTAGTGCATCTGCTTTTACCACCGCCGTCAATGACTATTCTTTTGCCGCGTCCGACACCTCAAGAGCGAGTGCACTCCGCATCGCAGGCGGGAGACTGTGGCCGGAAAGTGTGCCGATTTATTACCCAGTTGGCGCACTCTGATAGTTCGGCGGCGGCGGCAGCGGACGGCTTCTGAGAACTGCAATCCATAAGTGGGCTGAGCAAGCGGTCGCCGCCACCACGACCGCCGCCACCGTCAGCCGGCGCCAGTCGATAGGCGCAAGGCCTCCGCCGGAGGCAGCACCGGGCGAGGCGTGCGGCGAAAGCGGCGAAGACTAAAAGTCCATTCACAATAAAAACGTTCACGTTGACGTGAGGCGGACATAAACATGTAGTCTACTTTTGATATAACATGGACGTGCCCTTCAAAATGATCGTGAAAGTGAAGGTAAACACCGCCTCTTATCGGTATCGATACAATAAATACTTCACACAGAAAAGTTCACACAGAAATTCTATTTATAACAAATATTATTAAGTAAAATGGACGTGTTCTAGCTAAAATAAAAATTATTTCGTATGCGTGATGGGTATAACGAATAATATTATGCACAGTTACATTTGTAAAGATAATAAATGAAAATATAAGTTCGTAAAAACTGCATTAATTTATGTTGAACTTAAGTCTTCGTAACTGCTTTTTGTCTCTCATTAGCCGACCACCCTAATATCCCGTGTTTTTTTGTTTTGTTTTTTGTTGTGTTTTCTTTCAATCTGGAAGATTCGGTACCTTCATTACATACACTGTTACATTTTTCAAAAATTCCAAGCAAAAATTCCAATTTTATTAAATTGAACTGAATATGTTAGTTCTTGTTCATTGGTTCATACAGCGAAATCATGAAAAATAAGGAAAACTACTTTCGTCAAATACATTACTTTCCAAAAATAATGAAAAATGGCAACTGAATGACAAAACACTAAATTCTTACGAGAGAATATATCGATATTTATCACTATGACCAATCAAAGCATGTGTAGTTTTCGTAGACGTATGACACTGCATCAAACCGATCACTAACGTGACGTTATCACAGGAATCCACCGTCCGAGCGCAGGCGTGCATTGTGGCCTTGTCAGGAGTTCACCTCGCCAACGTAGCTGTGATGGGAGTCGATAATGAGTTTTGGCAGTCGCCTGCAATACGCCGTGCCGCGAGCGGAATTGACCGTGGACGTCACTCCCTCCCACCCTCCCGCCCTCCCCCACCCCATTCCCCCTCCCGCTTGAATAAAGCTGCAACAACAGCGCGATGCCTCTTCCTTGTTGAACGGACTCCGCGCCACAACGCATCGTGCCCGCGCTCGACCTAGAAATACACAGGTGCCCGCCACTCGCAAACACGTGTAATTAGGAATGTATTCGAGGCAATTGAATCAGGTCGCCACGACGAGAACGTGTAGGTGGCACATGAAGCAACACGGAAAATAAACAGGGGGGATAGGGCGAAATTAGCCGTTTTGATTCTTCTATGTAGTAACAATGTCATCGTAATTTTGTATAAATCAATTGCGTCGATCTATTGGTCAGTGATATGTTCCCATTTTATAAACGTGTTGAAGGTAAATGTTAATGATGCGAATATTGTTGACGTCTACTCATTAATAGAATGTGTTATTCTAAATACTAAAGGCTTCTTCAATTGAACAGGTATTTTGAATGCATTTAGAAACCTCAGCCCGTACTGATATTGATATTTTGTATTGTATTAGTCCCTGAAAGTCAATTGATATGGCATGGTTTGTATAGTAATATATTTCGATTCCTATTATTTACAATAGTATGAGAGCATAATTGATTGTAGATTGAAAACTATGAACGATATTTTCTGTTTATTAAAATGAAAACGTAAAATACGTGCGATTTATGTTTCCAAATATTATCAGATTATGCCAGCAAAATAAAACCAATAAATTAACGTTTTCAGATTTTTAACGTCCTTAAGATGATAGAACTCACGAATTAAAAAAAGTATTCCATATTTAAAATAAATAGTACAGAATTAATAATTTAATAGAATTAATAATTATTTTTAATAGAATTAATAATTTAATAGAAACAATATTACATTACAGGAGGCATATCTACAGTGCATGAGAAAAGAAGACAAAAGAGCCGAGAGCAGATCATCATTCACGTGACGAAAGTAGCGGGCTTAATACAAAAGTAATAGTCTATGTGAATGACGACTGAGCGCGTGAAATAGTTAACGATGGATATAAGGTTCATATGATGATGATGTATAACACGCTTTCCTGAGCGTAGGCGAGTGAAGCGGCTTCATGGATTTCCCTTTCCTGAGCAAATAACAGCGTTTTTCGTTTCCCATCGACTGATGGGTGATTCATCATAAAGGCCGAATGATGCCCGATTGATTATGTGGATGAATGATTATGTTCAGAATGGATGCGTAGTGGTATGAAAGGTCCACCACACTCTAACTACAAGGTGCAAACACTCATATCTTGCTTGAAATACGAATCCGCAGCCTTCTTTTCTCCATATTTGGCAGCATGAAACCCACTGTGCTACCCAGATCATCACGGGTCATACAATAAATAATTATTTAAATTTTCATTAAATTACAAGAGGAAACCATTTTTAAAATAAATTACCCAAATGAAATCCATTAGATATTCATTAATATAATATTAACAGATGTACGTGTATACGAGTATATAGAAGAACCCCGGTATTCTGAACTAACTGTGCGTGTGGTCTGTTCGGATTCGGTAATGTTCGTATTATCCGAAACAAATGAACCGTTCTTATAAAAATACATCTATAGGATTATCAGATACAATGCAACGTAGCATGCGATGTGACAAAATGGCAACGTAGCGTAGAGACATGAAGTGACAATGTTGCGAACAACGGAGTACAGTACTTCAGAACGTATACATAACCGATCGCATGCGGTAGTAGTTGCTACATTGTTTACAAGAGTTGAAGCACAGTTTGTGCACGGACAATCTATGTACAGTATTCAGAATAGGAACACTGTGTTCATGCACTTTCGTTCATACACCAAGTTAATACAAATAAGGTGTTTTTTTAAATTTTTTCCTCCTTTCGGAATATTGTTCGGATTATCCGAAATTTCGGATTTGCAGGGTTCGGGTTAGCAGGGTTCTACTGTATACCTAACAAAGATCGTAATAAAAACTGTAAAGAGAAAAGAACACATATATCTCCACGAAAAGACTTACCTAGATACAAATTATATGAGATGACTGCGGTGTGCGTTTACAAGGCAGAAAAAATAACAGCATCATAATCTACGTGCAACATTTTTTGTTTTTACACGTTTTTAAGAAACTTCGTTACGTTAGGAAAGTATTTCTTGGAACCATGTTCCATTACCATTTTACCGACTGTACTCTGGTCTTCATTCCTAAATTCGCTTTGCTGCGTCATGAGGTCATCGGTCGTAGCCATCACTACAGATACATTTTCATGGGTACTAAGGCAGGCATGTCAAAACCGCCCCCGCACAAGCTGCTTGCCTGCCTGGGATGCCCGCCCTGCGCTCTTGCGAGCACGGGCAACTTCCCCTGACTTCGCTCTCATTTCCCCTCCAAATCAAAAAATTGGTGTACACGCGCAAGCTGTAACGATTAGAAGCAAGCTCAGGCGTGGAATATTGGATTCACGTAAAAATATGTTTGCCAGACTTGTTCTATCAAACAACTGAGATTTTAATTGTGATTATATTTGATTGTATTCTTTGCTTTTTATTACTACTTGTTTATTTTTTTAATTTCCGCTTCGTGTAAACATTTTCGTCAAGGCGCAGGAAAAACGATTGAATGGCGAATTTTATTCTCGTTTTCATTTTGTTTTATTAAATAATTCAGTTATTTGTTGTAAATATCAGTAATGTGAAATAAATTAACAAGCGTCTATGAGATAACGATTCTCACTTAGGGGCGGACAGCTCTTTTAGCAGGCAAGAATCTTTGTTAAACTTCCTAACATGAACGGAAATTGATGCAAATATAGCACTCTTAAGTAAACGCTTATACAAAATCAAAATACATTCGATGCAGAAGGTTTAATTTTAATCTGAACTGACAGTGAAATCTGACTGATTTTATTATCACATTTTAATGGATCATTTCTTTGCTATAGTGGAGGAAATGCGAATTAATATAGCAATAACTCTCAACTGACGTCAATAGGCATGTACCAGGTATCCAGTGACGTATCGCCGCTCTCGAGGTTTCTACAACTCTTACTTTTAAATCGTTTGCCATCTGAAAGCAATACCAGCCAACTCTAATAAGCTACTAACCTTGTTCACGATCTTCACATGCCTTTGCCACGGAATGAAACATTCACGTATGTTTACGCATTGCAGTCTCGCATTTCACCGTATTGAAGTAAACGTAAAAGCATTGAGGATGTGGCAGGTCAGGAAGCAATACGAAGCAGTGAGGTGTTTACCCGTTCGCGTCACATTTCTATGCACACACATTTTATTTTCAGAATCAACAAACATTACTCTGAAGAGAATTATACATATGACCTGCCAGAAAATGTGCAAAAAATTCATTAAATTAAGATTTTGAATAGAACGGACACACAATACACTCAACGCACTCCAATACACATGAAGAATGAAATTCAAAAATTTTAGATGTCTAAGTTTTCAAAATTCAAAAGTTTTAAATGCAATTGCACTTGTCCAATTACATTTAGAACATGGTGCTCAATAGTTACAAATATTATAAAGTGAAAAATTAAAATGCGGCGGCGGCGGTGGCAGTTAGAGTACTAGTGGTGGGAAATAATATGCTTATTGGTCCTCTTGGTTACATATGGAAATACAGTCTCGTTGAACTATTCCTTCATGTATTCGTTATGGCCTGCTCCGTCCCGGCTGGGCAGCAGCGGTGGCGGTGGCGATGGCGGCGGTGATGGCGGTGGCGGTGATGGCGGTGATGGCGGTGATGGCGGTGACGGTGATGGCGGTGGCGGTGATGGCGGTGGCGGTGATGGCGGTGGCGGTGGCGGTGACGGTGATGGCGGTGGCGGTGATGGCGGTGGCGGTGATGGCGGTGGCGGTGATGGCGGTGGCGGTGATGGCGGTGGTGGTGATGGCGGTGGCGGTGATGGCGGTGGCGGCGGTGGCGGTGATGGCGGTTGCGGTGATGGTGGTGGTGATGGTGGTGGTGGTGATGGTGGTGGTGGTGGTGGTGGTGGTGGTGGCGGTAGCGGTGGCGGTAGCGGTGGCGGTGATGGCTGGGGCGGTGTTGGCGGTGGCGGTGATGGTGGTGGCGGTGATGGTGGTGGCGGTAATGGCGATGGCTGTGATGGCGGAGGAGGACGGCGGTGGCGGAGGGCGGCGGCGGTGGCGGTGGCGATGGCGGCGGCTGTGATAGCAGAGGAGGGCGGCGGTGGCGGAGGGCGGCGGCGATGGCGAAGGGCGGTGGCGATGGCGGCGGCTGTGATAGCGGAGGAGGGCGGCGGTGGCGGAGGGCGGCAGCGGCGGCGGCGGCGGCGGCGGCTGTGATGGCGGCGGAGGGCGGCGGTGGCGGTGGCGGTGGCGGTGGCGGTGGCGGCGGCGGCGGCTGTGATGGCGGCGGAGGGCGGCGGTGGCGGAGGGCGGTGGCGGTGATGGCGGCGAAGGTTAGAGTACTCGTGAAGGGAAATATGTGCTTATTGGTTCTCTTAGTTACATGGTAAACAGTCTCGCTGAAGTATCCCTACATCCATCCGTGATTTCGGAAACTACTTCATAACATTCCTTTCTTACGCATTTTTGTTTTACTTTTTATGCAACGAAGGACAGAACCTCTTCCTTGTCCCTTGCTACCTCTCCCCTCCACCTTCCAGCGTAGGACGAGTCTTCTCGCCTGCGTCCCGCCTCGCCCTGAGAAAGGGCTCGGATTCGCCAAGGCAATTAATTCTTCTGGCGTGTCACCAGCGACCCATTTTATCGAGCGTAAGGTTACCTCATTCTAATAATTAAGACAATGTTCATAACGTTAGCGATACTAATTATACTCTTCTGCCTCATTACGAAAGATAAGGTTCATCTTCCATTACCAATTTCTTGGTACAGACTTGTGAGAAATATTTACCTGCGATATAAAGTTACGGAAATATCTAACGCCATTTTTCGTATAAACAATTACGTGTGAAATTCTCCCTCTTTGTGTTAGAAGTCACAGGCTCCTGTCGGTGAGAACTAATGTGCAGAGTTACGGTCAGTCTTCTTTTTTGAGAACGATGTTTTAGAAATGAGTAAAGTTATATTTAATGTGACAACAAGGGTTTAAATTATTCTCGAAAACTTAGGTAGGTCTATAAAGAAATTTGGAAATGAATTGCTATTATCTCTGCATAATATTATTGCATTTTAGATGTCTACAAAACATGTACAATCTCATGGTCATTCACCATTTATCTAAAGGAGATAGTTTTAACTATAGTTTAACCATGACATATAATAGTAAATATGTGGGTGGGTATAAGTAACCCTCAACTTTTTAGAAGAAATTGTAATAGGTAATACACGAAGAATATACACAAAATTATGGTACATCTTTACACTATTTTTCGGCATAATCACAAAGACTCGCAAAACTTTTCTCCTGTACTGGCACAAGTTTGCCAATACCCTGTTCAAATATGTTCATGTTTTGTGAGTAGAGTCATCTGCGAACAGCCGATTTGAGTTCGGCATCGAAAGAAATATATTCGCCAGCCAAGAATTTATTTTTTGGGCCGAAAACATGATAATCGGACGGTGCCCGATCCGAACTACAATGTATATGGAATATGCTGGTAGAGCACTTTCTACTCAAACGTCTCTAATTGCGCATTAACGCGAGTAGTCACACAGGACGTGCAATGTCATGAAAAAATTGACATTTTCAGAATTAGAGCATGTCATAAAAGAGCACGATGCAACTTTACCAATGAGTTTGCATACGATATAACCTTCGTAGTGGCGTAGATGACTCTACCCCCATAAAAATGGACTTCTATGCGCAGGATATTTAAAAACTTGTGGCACGATGGAAGAAATGAGTGGCAAAATTGGTGACTATGTTGAATAGTACAGATATGTGGCTTAATATTATACTTTTTTCTAAATCTGTGATTGCGACCTACTGCGCCACTCATTTATCCACCCTTTTATATACAATATCCACCCTTTTATAACCACTACTAATGAATAACTCAACTGGAGGATCAGGAGCTAAAAATATATTTGCCTAGTTAGTAGGGCTGCTATGATTTAAGTCCGTTTTCTGGTTCGTTGATTTAAATTTTCCATATTATTTTTCTTATCTCTTTCTGACGAATATTGTGCACAACTATTCCTTTTACACAGTATTTCGAATTTTTTAAAATAACAGTCATTTGGGAAAGAAAGCAACGAACTTTTTTGACCTTGCAAATAACTGGATGTTCGCGTATAAGTACTTGCGGGATACTACAATTATGAAGGTAGAGATTTTTCCCTTAATGAAATATGTTCTTTAAAGATACATTTCGAAATATGGTCATGTACAATTTTTCGAAAATTTGAGTACTTTTTGTGTAATTTTCATGCATGAAAATACGGACGAGAAAGTACGTGCTGTTTTGGCACCACTAGTTTTAAAAAATATCATTTTTAAAATATTTCATTCGAAAATACGGCGAAATCAAGATGTATTTAAAAAATGTTCACCACCTTAATTAAAGATCGAATTCTGTAGAAAAAAATTGAGGGAAAATCTACAGTAAGTTAACTCGTAGAACAAGGTCCAAAAACTTTCACACTTTTTCAATTTTTGAAAAGAGGGAACAACAATAACTCCGGCCTCTCCTATCTTTGTAAGTGTATTTTACTCTACTCGTACAAGGAATTTAAAGAAATTAGATCCAGTTTTTCTTTTTGACTTAGATATGAAAATTTTGATTTACAAAAACCTTCAGATGTTTCAAAAATTCTAGTGGGAGATAATCTAGTAGTTGCAAAAAATAACCCTCTCATTTATTGTATTTAAGATTTGCTCTAGTACCCCCCATCGAAATCTTTCTCTTTCTCGTGATTGAAGATTTTTTGTATGAACAGAAGGAAAAGTTTAACCACAGAAAGTTTAAGAGAACAGCCCTTTTATGTAACACAAAATGGAATGTATTTTGTCAAAGTTAATCACTTCCATTCGAGAGTTTTTTGCCTCAATTTTATTACAATTGCTGTAAAATTTATACTCTACACCGTTGGGTGTTTTTCAAATTCGTTGCGCCTTCGCAACACATCTCTTATCCCTTCTTTGGCATTGAGCGTATCTGGAGTAATCCTCCGTTAAGTTGGTCAAGTTTCGTCGCATCGCACTCTATCTTTTATTCCTTCCTGCATTCGTGCTCGGCGGCATTAGTAACCAGGCGATCCAGACGATCATCCGTGCAGTTTCTGTGATATCTCGAGTTGTTTAATTTCAGAGCCTTCACGGGGCATAATTAAGCAATTCGGCTTATAGTGCTGATGTTAATATGTAATCGTAAATTTGTTCAAAAAATTCTAAGAAGCCTATTTTAGATACATCATGCCTGAAGTTTCGGTCTCTAATTATAATACTGTATAACCTCTTCATATAATACGAAAGTGCTATTAAGCTGAATCTTTAGTTTTCGTCAGAAATGGTTTTTAATGAAGTTTTGGGAGTAACTGGACCTCTTCTAATAGGTAAAGTGGTAATTTGAAGCTTTCTTACTTCTATAAACTTCACATGCCAAGTTCATGGATAAATCGAAGCGAAAGTATAAATCTAAACATCTTGCAAAGCAAAGCGCTGCATAAAAAAATGCTGGATATAGAACTTGATGCTATGGCCAAAATTACCAATTGATTTATGTATCATTTTTTAAATAAAGGGCATTCTAAAAATTTTAAAAGGTACAGAAATAATATCTGTTCTGACAATCTCGTAGGGAAAAATTATTTTCATGTTTATGCCATCTTGTATCATACATTCCTTTAAGTTCTAAAATTAAAATTAGTATGGTTTTAGTTTAATTACGCGTAATGTGAGCAAATTCCCTAAATTATAGAATAATTATGTTTAATTAAAATTGTTAAAAATCATATTTTCACCAAGCGAGCGAGCATTTCTGCTACAAATCTTACGTCATGATAAAACAACACTAATGACAACTACAAAGTATTTAAATCCTTTTATTCGGTAATAGAAGTAACAATAAAAATTTACATTTATTAACAAATACAATTTTGAAAAGTACATTAGAAATCAATAAACGAACAAGTAAAATATTGAAAAACAATCTTGAGAACAATAGCATAGGATAGACTCGAGAAGAAACCTTATTGCATGTCGAGTGAATTACCGAAGATGTTCATTTATTTATTTAAAAAAAAATTAAACCGAAGATGTTCCCTACAGAATCTCCTGAACCGTTGCAGATGAGATGCGGTTTCCACTAATAAGAATGTACGCAATGGGCGCATTTTTTTAAAAATATTTCAGAGCTTTTTTTATATTTATACCTCAAGAATGTCGATTTTTAAATGTACTTTATATTTCTTCAGACAATGACACTAGTGTGAAGTGACATAGTTTGTAAACTTGTATACTGTCCAAAATTACATAATATTTTTCAGAAATGTAGTTTTTCGATGCCCGCCGACTATAATATTCCGCTTCAGAACGACTGCAAGGCCTAGCGTTGGCCCTTCCGAACGGAATGACAGCGTTTGCGGAATACTATTAGTCGTGCTTCATAACACTACATTTCTAAACAATATTAGTATGTAACATAGTGCAGTTTGTACACAAACTCGTCACTTCACACTCGCTATCGTAGTATAAAGAAATCTGCAAAGTAAGTTCTGTCGATATCACTGCAATGAAGGCTATACTATATAGGTATATTATATTACACAACTTCTATGAGCCTTGCTGTCAATCATTCTAGAGATAACCGCTTTTCAATATACTAAACAGTTCAGGAAATATTTGAAGCAAACTCTACGCTAGTCACCATTTACGTTGTGCAATGTATACGTTATAGAAATAAAATATCGTAGTTGATCGGAAACGAGTTCATTGGGTTATTATGATCTACTTCGTCAATAACAATCGTTATATGAGTTTAGAGAATTTGAAATTTTTAGCCGTTCATTAAGTTCACTGTGAACTAGAGCAATATTTTAACTGAGACATCTGAAATCCTCAGTGTTTTATTTCGGGCTAAAAACTAAAAATTGAAGCTTCTTTACCTCTCGCTCATCTCCGGAAGTGGACATGAGCAACCTTTACTGCGGTCGCGGAAAGAACAGCGTGAAGAAATGTTGCCCGCTGCTGTCTTCTCTGTCCCTTCTGTGTCTCCTCCCACGTTCGGCTTTTCTCCCACGTTCATATTTCTCCCCGAGAACGCGACAGAACGCCTTTAGTGCGCGGTACACCTTCCACCGGCCGTAGGCGATCGCGTAGCAGATCGGGGTGTGACAGAACAAGTCCTGGGCTTCCACATTCGCTCCTGCGCTCACCAGAACGACCGCGGTGCGCAGGCAGCCCGGTATCGCCGCGAGGTGCAGGGGTGTGCACCGAGAGTGGCAGATGGCGTCCACGCGGGCGCCGTGGCGCAGGAGAAGAACGACGATGGCCATGTGGCCGCGAAAGGCCGCCACGTGCAGCAAGGTCGAACCGTCCGTGAAGCGCGCCCGGGGGTCGTTGGGGTCCACACCGAACGCGAGCATCGCAGACACCATCAGCATGCTCCCGTAGAACACCGCTCGCAGCAGGTACCAGAACACGTACGAGGAGTTCCTCGACCGACTTCTGGCGACCAAGAATTTCAGGGTGCTCATACTGTGGGTATAAAACTTTCGGGGCCGGCCGTAGTGGTCAAGCACAGTCAGATTCCAACTCGGGTAGTGGAATGTTTCGTCATCGGAGCCGTCATCGGAGCCGTTCTCGTCGTCGTCCTCTAGCTCCTCGCTGAGGGATGAATTTGAGGATTCCTCCAGACCAGTGTTCGCGAGCACTGCCCTATCGGATTCGGACGAAAAGTCGCTGTCGTTGTTGTCGTCGTCCATGAACACGTTTTCTTCTTCGATCTCGTCACTGTCCCCTATATTCATGACTACGGGTTGGGCCGCCTGCAAACCTTCGCCCGCATGGTTGACCACTTGATCCACGGCCCGATGAGCGTCCGGAACCCTGCCAGGGACATCCTGCGGGTTCATCTGAAATTCAAAATTCACACACAAAATAAAAATGCAATTGACGCTATTTCTGTCTAGTTAAAAATCGTTTCATTCACGTGTTCCTTCTTTTACATTTATGTAGAGAACCTTGTAAGCAAATACAGCGAAATGTCAACAATGTGGCTTAGTTATGTAGATAATTACGTTTTTCATATGACAAAAAGTTTTGATGTTATACAATTATTTTGATAATAACCCAGACAAAATAATATTCAATATAATTTTTTTTTAAAATTGTGTTCTAATCACACAAAGTAAGTGTGAAAAATTTCTGTAGCACAATGAATACCTTATAAAAGTATTATGAAATCCATATAACGAAAGTTCAAAAAAAGTTTTGATTTATTTTCCTTTATGTACAAACGCGAACTCTACTTGCTAAAGCTATCTTCAGAAAGCTCCTTTTGAATAGCTCTCAAAAGGATATAATTCAAATGTTTCTATGGGTTTCTTCTGAAGCAGCTGAACCTCGAGGTGGGTAAGAAATTGAAACGAGGACAAACGTTTGAATGCAATTTCTTCACCGCTCGTTTCGTTTCTGTTGAATGCTGCAACGCAACGCGTATGGCCTCTGTTTGCGGTTTATGTGGAAGCTTTGCCGAGACGCCGCTTTCGCGAGTAATTCGCATGTGAAATATCTCTATAGCAATACAAGCGCCTTCGTTCGTTTTTATTTGATTGCATTGTACTATAAATTTACTACGAATTTAAATATTTCCTTTAGAAAGATAAATGAAACCACTTAAGTTATATAAAAGAATTGAAGCTTGTATCAACCCAATACACAAACTTTTGAAATATGAAAATCAAATCAAATAATTCTTCTAAAAGGAAATCTACTAGCCATTATTACTGAAGAAGAGAACATTTTTCTTTGAAGTTAAAGAAAAAAGAAACCGAGAGAGAGACTGTTTATTTTTTAATGCTGACGGCCGTAATATTTGAGAGAAATCGTAAATAATCAGCACAAGTTTTTTTCAACTCGTTTCGCTAGATACTAGTAGAGTAAGAAGTGTTGATTTTATACTACTTCCGTGAAAACTGTAGTACAAAATCAAATCTCTAGCACGTTTTTCGATGCAATTTTCTATAATACACTGGCGCGAAAAGTGCTTTACCCAAAGTCAACAACGCTCGTTGATTTATTTCGGTCATAATTCAACTAGAATTGTAGACGTATGGTAAAAGATTCGGGGTAGAGATTCGGGGGCTTAAGATTTGTGTATATTCCTCTTTGTCTTTTTTGGGAAATCTCAACCGTTATAAAAAAAGACATCTCGTTCAACTTGTTTGAGAACCAAAGTATTTCAAATAAAGTCTTGAACGACAATCAAATACGAAAACTTACCTTTCCCAGGTTTTCTTCGCAAGACGCGAAACGTCAGGGTTGCTCTTTCCCACTAGAATGCCGCCGCACTTGAGAAAATCCTCGAGGAAGACAACGGCAGTGGAGCCAACACAATAAACCTGATTTTAATCCCAAAACTATGATTATAGTTATATTTTATAATTATTGAAATATTATTATATATTTATTATCATAATTTCACTGTGAATATGAAATAATTTGTAACATAGATTATAACATTATAAATACAGCAAATTTAAAACGAGTAACAGTGAACGAAGATTCATAGTGAAAGTTTTTGTAATCAATATTGAGAATAATATTTTCGTTCGACCTCCTGGTTAGGTTTAGTTTGCTTAAAGTCATAATTCAAAAATCACAAATTCGGTAAATAGATGGGTGGACTAAAAAATGTACTAAATTTGTACATCATTCATCCAATAATTCAAATAAATTAAACTAACAAAGAATGAGTAATTTCAAATTGCATTTGTAATTAAACCAAGATGCCATTGTAAGTAAACTTAGAATAAATTTTTTTCTCAGTTTCTCTACTTGTATAATGTTTTATCCTTTATTCACGTATGCTATTTCAATATTTTTTTAATTTCTGCTTTAAAGATTCTAGTACTTGACTAAAACTGGATTACTTCTAGTTTAATATATATTCACTAAGTACGTAATAAACATTCTCTTTCTAGCTATCATATAATTTTACTGGAACAAACTCAAGAGACAAATAAATCGTTATACCATGAGATCAACATTAATTTATGTTATTCCATACATTTGAAATACCTAGTTTCAAAACTTTAATACTGCCGCAAACGATTGCGGATAACGTAATTAATAGAGAATAGTACGCAAAATGTCTTCCAGAATTCTCTAGTTTGTGAAAAATATTTTCCAATAAAACCAGTTATTCTAATGTTCTGTTATAATTCAATATTTTGTTATATATTCCTTAACTATTATGTTATGTCTGATGTACTTTAAACAGTTGTGTTAATGTGCCCATTTTCTACACTTCCAATATCCACAGCGCTGAACTCACAGCAGCTGCATAGGACAACTAAATAAATGTACTTGGGATTCAGATAGAAACCAAGATGGGAGTGACTTCTCATATCAACTTGATCGCTAGAACACAGAAACTGAGACTTTGTGATGTTCCATTGAAACAAACAGTCCTAAACTGTAATTTGTGTAATTTTAAATTTTTGACCTTTTCGTATTCTCTTAACTGTATATTGCTTGCCACACTGGGCATCTTTTAAACTTTTTTTGGCGGGGGTGTTCCTGTAGGTAGTAGGTGGAACTGGGAGGTTTGAACAGATTGTGTGACCAACCAGTCCTAAATCATCTTAATTCGTGTGCTGTCACATGGTATTATATTACACATGGTATTAGATTACACTATGCTTAATATAAATGCTTTTGTGCACTTTCTAGTCATAAAAAGGAAGTCAAAATCATTTTAGTTTAGTGCGAAAAAAATTGCGATTATCTACCTATCTCTGGAAGGATAAATGGTAACAACTGTATGCGATATTTAAATCAAATACTAAGAACAGACTACTGCAAAAGTATGGAGTAATGACTAAAACAAATGATTTGGTTTAATTGGATTTAATTCATTTTTGTCTAAGCCCGTAAGCAAATTATGTGACATGAGAGAGAAGTATAATCTTATTGATTCTTGATGTTTGCGAGAAACGTAATGCCTAAGGTAGTTAGTTCCATTACTGTAGTGAATGCATGTTATGTCTGGAGGTGGCGCTTTTCCTCCGCCTTTGAATAGCGAGAGTCTGCGCCAACCTACACGCTGGCTTGAAATCCCTCCTCCAGGTATCTTCACAGACGTACACCGCTTCAGCAGATTGTATGAATGCATGCATCAAAAATATATTTGCATGAACAATTACGCTTGTCAGACGAGTTGACACGCGCTACCTAACGCTGATGTCGACGTGCGTCGGTGCCTGGGTCCACGAGTCACATAACGCGCGTCGAAGATTAACATTACCGTCTGCAAAACGACACACGAGCGCTCTTGGCAGCCGTGGTACTTGATCCACAGATCAAGTACCACGGTCAAGCTTCAACGTATGTTAAGATAACGCACCTTTTCTAGCTCTCAACACGCGACGCCCACTAGACGACGCCCCCCCGTTGGCAACAACGCACGTCGCTAAGAGCGCTCGTGTGCCATTTCGCATGATAAGCATGTTAAAATCATTCGACTAACATTTCTTTTTAGAAAAATTTCATTACAAGTTCGAATTAAAAATCTCAATTAATTCGAGTCACTTTGATACAAATCAAGATCACACGTAGATTGTTGGACTAATCATTTCAAAACGTACCCCACTTCCTCTTACACGAGTTTACATAAGTTTGAGGGTAAGCGACAACTTTAGCCGCGAACGGCCCGTTGGGGTCGGCGCCCCCGTCCAGCAGGGCCTGGAACACCAGAAACAAAGCTAGCTTCACTCTGTACCTGTAATGAATGTAGCTTCACTAGGCGCACGTTTTCTTCAGCTCTCCTTTTGCTAGTCGAAGTAGGAGTAGAGCCATATCGAAGAGGTGCAGCACTAAAATGAGGATAATGTTAAAAATTCTGGGAAAGAATAAAAAATAAAAATAAATCTTGTCAGAGTTTAATAATGATGTAACTTTTTGAATCCTCGTATAATTATCAATATAAATTATCAATACTGATTTAGCATACATTAAAACTTCACAAACAAAAAGTTAGTTTACAATAAATACAACGGGAAAAACACACTCGTCTTGAACATGTAAACCAACTTTTAAATGCAATCACTAAAATATGACCAATACCAATATACGTATTTTCAAATTGTTCCGTGACTTAAAACTACTAAATATTCTGGAGCATGAAAAGAACTATAAACAAAGCTTACAAGGCACAAGGCACGTCAAGTTGGGTAGTCAAGTTTTAAACGCTCTAACTTGTGTTTCTCCTCGAGTCGATCAGCTTCCTGTAAGCATAAGGAAGCCATTGGGCGAAGGCCGTACCCAAATCGTGGCGGCACTTGGGCGCGTCGGCGCCGTACACGTCCAGCAGGGTCTTGCCGTTCTTGGCGAGCGCGGCCGCCTGGTGCTGCAGGATGACCCTGGCCAGCGGGACGTTGGCGTTCTGCACGGCGTAGCACATGGCCACGTGCCCGAGGGCGTCGCGCCGCGAGCAGTCGGCGCCGGCGAGCAGCAGGGTGCGCGCGCACGCCACGTGGCCCGGCACGGCGGCCGCGTGCAGCGGCGTGAAGCCGCGCCTGCACGCCGCGTTGATGCGCGCGCCGCCACGCAGCAGCATCTCAACGCACGCGTGGTTGCCGCGGTACGCGGCCGCGTGCAGGGGCGTGGAGCCGTCCTGGTGCGCCGCGAACGGCCCGTTGGGGTCGGCGCCCCCGTCCAGCAGGGCCTGGAACATCAGTTAGAAACAAAGCTAGCTTCACTCTGTACCTGTAATGAATGTAGCTTCACTAGGCGCACGTTTTCTTCAGCTCTCCTTTTGCTAGTCGAAGTAGGAGTAGAGCCAGGAACGTGGGTTCCTATTTTGTTAACACCAGAAAATCAAATCTGTAGTTCGTTTACAGATGGAAAGATGTTCTATTAATCAGAAGCGAAAATTTCTCGTTTTTAAATGTTACTAACAATACTTTTTTGGTACATTTCATTATCATTCAATTATGTCTAGTAAACGGATGGAAGGTAAGAATTCTAAAGCTCAAGAAAACGTGTGTTGATAGTATTTGTCCCACGTAGGTCACATGTTACATTTATATCTAGTTAATATAATGGTTAAGTTAATGGTTGATATTAATTAAATATAAAATCTCACTTTGTGACCAAGTCGAGTAGATGACAACTAATTCATATATTTGTCCGTCTTTTTAAATTGTAATTTTTTTTATATTAAACCTAACATTACAAATTTTTACTCTAGCAAGTTTCACGAAAGGTCCGTCATTAAAAGAAAGAGCCAAAACCTAATTGAAATATTTATCTAGTAGATTTGCCATTAATTTATTGTGCCAAAAAAAACTTACTTTTTATAATGTTTTCAGTTTAAAAAGTTGGAAGATTCTGTTGCGTCAGAAATTCAGATTAAAAATACATAGTGACAATCTTTGTCTATTATTTTATATGAATATGTGAAACTGAAATGGTACATTAAATATCAAATGAGAAAATTTAGTAAAAAAGTTCATGGTAAATCAAGAATTATTTTTTAATTCTAAAAATTTCACTACCTACTTTACTATACAGCAATGGTCCTTTTTCCATGGTAAAGTTACACTGACAGATACAATGCTTTCATGTTCCACATTTTCTATGACAATTTCTGAGTTGCATTTATTAACCGCCACGCAAACGTTCACCAAGCTGTTCTTAAAACTATGCACTACTCAGTTTGAAATTTTCTTAAACAAATTGTCAAATTTCTGGCCAGATTAATATGGGGGAGAGAGAGAGAACTTCATGACCGCTTAACACGAAATCGCTCAAAGTTTTTTCCGGCACCGGCATTTTGCAATACAATTTTAGTTTCTTTGAAAATCACATTTGACAATTCAATCACTGAAGTAATCAACACGGTATAAGAATTTTCAAATTTATAAAACTTTTTATTCAACATTATCTACTTCGCCCATTGCGATTCCCACAAGATAATTCACCTTGAAACTACTATATACTATTTTTACGTTGAACAAATCGCCCCTGACATTTACTGCAATATTTCCTGTGAGATTCTATCGTTCTTATTTCATTGATCAATCGTCTCTTTTCCACAAAAAGTGCAATACATGTCGCGTGGCGATATATATTGATTCGTTTATCTTTGCTTTCGAAGTGTTAGTTTGTCCAAGCTGTGCTAAATTGTTTTTATTGCGTCGTTCGCCGATATGTTGGGTCGGTTAAAATACTTTGGATCTTGCGAGATATTCGGGAGGACCAGAAGAAAATGACAGGTCCGAGGGTAAGTAGGAAGTGCCAGGTGGTAGTAAAATTGTCATTACGAAATTAAGTTATATGTAGAGAAATTATTTCATTAGAACACATGATTAATTGCCAGCCGATTGTTAAAAATCCTTCCTTTTACGAATTTCAATACCAAGCCCATTCTTTTGCTTTTCATATTTTTCCCACAAATATAAAGATTTTACTCGAAATATTAATGTTCATAAATATAAATTGTTAAGAAAGTTGAGGAAATAAATCAGTAGAATATAAAATATGGAAGTCCTACTGGCACCATTCGGCTAAAAATACGAAAGCGTCCCTTGGTCATAGTGAATACAGAAATCCGGGTGATCTAAAGGCGGCTTCACACATTCGGTATTCGGCGAGTAGACCGCGACAACTCGCCGAATCCCGAGTAGTGTGAATGTGGCTTGCTAGTTGAGTGACGGAAATTCCCGTGCACGCCCTACCAACCGCGAGTAGGTCTTTTGGACACCTCAAAGAAGACGGACATTCGCCGAGCAGTAACCGAATGTGCTGAGCCGCCTTCATGTTAAGGCGAGTTTCGCCGTGTGGGGGGTAACCAGTAAAAGGGGCGTGGCGGGCCTGCCTGCAAGACGTCCAGCATGTTGAAGAGCGCAGCGCGGAACAGCGACTTCTGGCCGGCGGGGCCTCGCACGACGGCCGGGCACACGGAGATCGCAGCCTCCACGGCCTCCGCGTTGCCGGCGTAGCTCAGCGCCAGCTCCATGGCGGCCACGCGCATCTCCAGCTCCTCGCGGGCCGCGCGCCGCTGCGGCGAATCGTCGCTGGCCGCCGACTCCATCTTGAAGGCTCGCAACGCGCGCGCTTGCTCCGGCCAAATGTGACTGACGGGGGGCCATCTAGAGTGTGTCGCTGCAAACAGTACAGCCTATGATGAAAAGATGGAAAATGTTAGGCTGGGATAGGATAAGTATTGCTTGCAATCTAACTCAAGGTTTTGTCCATTCATTTATTTATCGACAAACATCGGGGAAAACATTGTGACGTACTATGAGAAGAAGTATTCTGTACAAGTTTTCGTAAGTTCTGGGATCCCTATACTAACTCATGTACAAATTGAATTCTGAATATAGATGGCGATGCGCGTTTTTTCGCAAAAACCGGTAAGAAAGTATTTGCTCCCGTGTAATAATTTTAAAAAATACAGATTTTGGCTATTATCCCACATCATGCGCTACGTGAAGGAATGTACTTCCAGCCGCGAGAACACGAACGATAATTTGAATAACTATTTCCCTCTGAATTCTAAAATCCCTCCACTGATAGTGGAGTTACAATTAGGTCCAACAGCAACATATGCAGACATCTCAGCATTCGCTTAAATTATCACGGAAACTGGACAAAAAACATATCAAGATAGGGATCATTGACCCCGAAGCTAAGGCACAATCGTAAATGACCATTGGTAATGCTTCGTTTTTTATTTGGCTCACTTTTATATGGCTTTGCCATTTTCTCGTACAATTGAGTCTTACGGAAATCTAATATTCTGAGAAACAAAAATCAATCAAGTTCCTTGCGACTTTAAAAATATTTTTTATAAACATTATATTACATAATTTTTGTTTCATATAACCGATCAGATGCAATGATTAAGGAGTTGGTAGCAACGGAATTTCGCATAGACGATTAGTTTATGGGCCAAAGTTTTGCTATTAGCTGAAATTTCATGTGAGGACTAAAGTTAGGAATACAAAAGGACTAACGAGTAGTAATACATAATGCTTATATCAATATTTTAAATATAAAAACCTTGATATTGCCATTTTTCATTACTAGTCTTATTCTATTCAAGCCTTACCAATTATCTACGAAATACTCCGTGTAAACTATTATTTTCCAACAATTTTTTTCATTAATATTATATATAACTTATATTAACGCAAGAACAACGCTAAGTAAAATGGGTCCTTATCCAAACAACCGCCAAGGTAAGCTTAAGCAAGTTTTTGGTCTCAACCCTGGATACAAAGAGAAAACGTGTATTCGAGTTTTAACAAAAAACGCCTCCGGCGTATCGAAATGAAATGTTATTTTTTCATTCAAGTCTGCAGTACATATTAAAAGAAACTGACCAAATTTAGCAGACAAATATAATTGTCTACTTTTGGTCAATTTCTTATAAAATGTAAATTAAATGTAGAATAGTGTCCATAGTAGGAAGTTGCGAAAAATCTCAATGCTACTAGGAATATAAATATACAATGCCAAATTTACTATGGAAAACTAATTTCCTAATATATTACATTCACAAATCAGTCTTACGTAGGACAGTAAAACAGCGTGACACAGTAAAAATGTTAAGATGGTAGAGCAACAAAATTTTCAAACGTCGTCCTTCCTTGAAATAAGTTCTCTCAGAACTACTAAATACCACAAATGCATCTGTTGAATTACTTAAAACCTACAATATTCCCTTTTAATAATTCTTTTGTAAAATTCAATCTTGTATTGTAGCAAACTTGACTAAATAAATACTAAAATAAATAACTAGTAACGGTACATCATTTTTTCTCTTAAAAAGCATTTAAAGTAAGAACGATAGGTGACCTACGCAACGTTCTTGAATTATTCGCGAAGGCGTTAAAATATTAATTTATTGTTGAGATACGAAAGTATTTCATTGGATCTTCAGAAGTGCGCCTGCAGGCAACTAGTCCACAACCAAATTGTTTTTAAATACAAAAATTTTACTCAATTGATTAGTTTATTTCGAAATGCAATTCAAGACACTTTTACCGAATATTCCCGCCTAATGGTTAATAATAAATATGAACGGTATGTGTGGGAAGTTTGCTTGTCTGAATCATTCTAAACAAATTAAAATTTGTGTGTTGTTCAAGTGCACTAACACGAAAGCGCAGAGGCAAATCATAGCATGATCGTAGCGTATTGATACTGCCAGGCGACGAAGGTTCCAGCGGGGACGCCCTTGAGGCGGCTTCTCAAATTTGATTTGATTTGATTTATTTGGTCAAAAAATAGTAAAAACTATTACCTATAGGGAAGAATATATTCTTATCTTATTTCTTATTATTTTCTTATTATCTTTAATATTTTCAGCTGCGATGAGCAACAACATTCCCTTGTGAAAATCAAGCTTGGAAAAATTGGTCGAGAAGCGTCTAGGGAGGTTTCTAGCTGGCTCAAGGCGACGACTTGCGCAATCCACTTTGAAAACACAATTCACTCAGATAGCTGCAAGTAGTTGCAGCAATTGCTTGTGGTGCTCTTTACACCGACAAGAGTGAATTGGAGCGAGCACTCCTTCCAAGCAGCAACTTCATTGTGGAAACCAGTTGCCGAAACGCTATCACTGGTGATGCCGAAGTCTTACTTGTACTAACCTCCCACGTCTACTGAACATGTAAAATGACTGAAGTGCAACGTTTTTCTATTTAGTAGCCCGACTAGCGTAGCATGGAAGAGTTATGAATGTTTTTTTATGGGGAATGATGGGGTTTTTAAACTTAGTTTGTCCACAGATTGATTCTAGGGAGGTTTTCGCAAACTTTGTCTTATTATTATTATTATTATTATTATTATTATTATTATTATTATTATTATTATTATTATTATTATTATTATTATGACCAGATGTTATGAGTCTGTTGAATATAAAATCTACTCCAGGTTGCAACCAGTTTCCTACGGAATAGATTTAGGACTGTCGGTGTGTCTATACTTTGCGCTAAGTGTGGGCTACTCCAAATAAAGCAATGTCACCCTTCAGTCCTTTTAATAACCTGTGAGTTTAGTCCAAGTTCTTACATAAATTTTGCGGAATAAATCCCAGAGTTCCGATAACCATCACGACGACTTGTGCTTTTACGCTCCCACATTCGGCTGTGTTCTATTTCCAAACTTTTATTTAAGACTGTCTCTGCCTCCTCAGTTTCGACATTGCAAGACACAGGCACGTTTACAAGTGGACATTTTTTTCTTCAAATCTCTGAGAACATTATCGGGATTTCTGCATTTGCCGCTATTGTGCGATCAGTGAATTTGTTGGTCGAACACTATTGCACATAGTCCAACAGACGTCAGCAGTTTTGGTGAGTGTTCGTACCACTTTGAGCATGTGTTGGAAACTTCGAGGGTAGTACAGATCTACCAGTGGAGGTTAACTGCACATCCGATTGTGTGATCTATATGATCAATGGTTTCTACCTGTTCCTGGCAGATACGGCATTTATCATCTTGGGAAACTTATTACTATTATTATTATTATTATTACTATTATTATTACTATTATTATTACTATTATTATTACTATTATTATTACTATTATTATTATTACTATTATACTACTATTATATTACTATTATTATTAATTTTTCTACCTCGCCCTGACAAGTAAAAAAAACTGCCATTTTACATTATGCGATTACTGTGATAATTTGCCGTTACCTTCCAGGGAACTTTTCTTCTTTATGCATTTCCGAATTCTAGATTTCAGCGTGTGAACCACACTTTCTGTAAAAAAAATTATATCATTAACGAAACAAAAACTTAAATATTCTACAGATCCAGACGTTTTGCATATTTTAACCCATAAAATAAAATAAAAATCAAGAAAAAACAGGTGCCATTCGTAATATCCCTTTATCGTGGAACCGGTTGCACCTACTATGCCGGAAGATTTCGTGAATGTTGATTTACGATGAACAAACTTGCCAGCACTTTTACATCGATCATGCGCTCAAAAACCTTTCTAGAAACCGACATTTCCACTAATTTCCCGATTAAATTTGTGAAGCCAGTGCATGCAACGGCGGAGCTAAGAAATTTGTCAATTACACTCGCAATTTCGCTTCCGCTTTTTCGAATTGTTCATTAATTTCCTGCCAGTGCAAAACCAGCAATAAAACTGAAAAGCAGTAAGTTATTTACACAAATATTCAGATCTTATCCTCCTCAGGATCGAATGAATCCACTTCCTACACCGCGTGACCGGAAAAATCAAAGCGGATTTCAGCGTGGACAAAGTATAAAGTCCTATGGCATAAAATGCATTTGAAATTGTATGTTTCACAGACTCAGGATTGTATTATGTTAATCTCAGAGGTCAAAATCTTCATGAACATTTCTAGCAAAGCGTAAACAGTGCCCATGACGACGGCCATATCATTCCTTTACATTTTTTTAATTTGAAATTCTCTTTAAATAATATTTCTTGACCCGTTCATAAACCCCACGTGAAGGAATCTATTCGTTACCGCGATCATCTCGAAAAATGACAATACGATCTCGCGAACAAATGGCGTCTTATAAGCTTTCATTTAGGTCAGGTATCAGTTGGTGCTTCGCAACCGCTCGACCGAATTGGTGTCTAGGACCTTTCCTTCACCAATATAAAACCTTGAGTCTCCGCAATGCACATTTTCTTAGCGCATTTTATGCATAAATACATAGTCCCCAAGTAGTTTAGGAAATGACAAAGAGCAACGCAAATTCGCAGACTTCATTGGAGAAACTCCCTTAAAATGGAGTCTCCGAGAAGGCCTACATTGAGCATTTGTTTCTAGAACAGTTTCAAAGAATTCTTTGCATTTCATTCAAATCAATCTCAAATACTTTTCACCATTAACTCATTCCTAGCAAAGTAATACTCTTTCAACACAATATTGCGGTAATTAAGCAATTTTGAACAGGACTTCGATTCAACGCAAAAAACTGAATGGCATGGTCAAATTAATGACTTTCGACCATGCACAATTTAAACTATGAAAATAGAATTATATTGTTTCAGTCAACCAAGTAAATTATGATTTTCGTTTTAGTTTTTCTCGAGGCTTTGGGATTAGATTCGCGAATGGGCAAAGCAACGGGAGAAAAATCCTTTGAATTTCCTAAGATTTCAGTTTCGATTTATCGATTAATTCGCTCGCGATTTCGATGGCGAATAGATATCTCTAGGTGTACAGAATGGGATAAGCGATTTACTTCCCTTTTTTTCTAGTAGTATTTTCGATGGTTAGAGAACGTCAACCTTGTATCACGCTACTCTGCGTTCGAAACAAATTCTACTGAATGTCTAGTATTTTTAAGCTATGAAGAAAAAGACACTTGCATTATGATCTAAGCCCTTTTACATGAAAACTATTCCGAATTTAAGCACCAGCTACGTTCAGATTTCAGTTACACACTGTTTTAGAGTGTGTCACGCACTGTTTTCCGAGATGCGACAAATAGAGCCAATTAAACTAGAGTTGAAACATTATAACGATATATATTTTCTGTACTTTTTCATAATTGATCTGGATGGAATACAAATTGTTTGCTGTGGAATCACGAGCACAATTTTCATAATATGTGGGATAACTAAAAGGAACCATCTCAATTTACAAAGTAAAAGTATCAATAAAAATAGAAGAAAACTCTTATTACTGGGAATCTCGAGGGACTTACGAGTACACTTTAGACAACGTTTTATAAACTGATTTTTGTCCGAAGTAGAAAATCTTGTCTCAATTTAAGAATCAACCTCAGGGATCACAACTTATTCATGTCACAAGCGTATTTGAGGAAATATAATCAAATTACAAATATAGAATGTAAATTAACTTCTAAATTATATACAGTAAACCCTCGCTACCACGAATTTCAAGGGACTGAAATACGTGTTCTTGTTATAAAAATTCCTGATTTTTATTTGTATCTTCAATTACTACGCTTCTTTGGCGGGATCCAATTTTTTTTTGTTTGACGACGAATTTAGTGTTAAGCGAGTTTGTGCTAACGAGGGTTTACTGTATTATTAAAACAGAACACTTGAGAACCCTAAACGATGAAACTTTTTCCAAGATTAATTCTTTTAGAAAACATTTTCCAGGCGCCACACAAATCTGGCATGGTAGTAACATGACTAAATACTCCATATCAGCACAGTTTTTCATGAAATAAATTATACTGTACAAACGAGGACCACACAATACCTTCACCAGTCATTAGTCACTCCCTCCGCATGTACCGGCACTCCAACACTAGCAATAAGTGTGGCGGTCGCCTTCTGGCAAATTGCACAACAGTGCTGCCAATTGTTCGTAACAAAAGTTTACTTCTACAGTGTTGGCTTTCTGAAGATATTGGACAGTAAATTAAGTCAAATTCAGAAACTCTTTGGTTGCAACGGGTCCTGAGATTATCTTAACATTAAATCCAATATTGTTTTAAATTTTGTGTGAAGTGAGAATGGAAAATATTTGAATATTTATGCTGTTGACTTCAACGGACTGATATTTTTTCCCCATTTGTTTTTTTTTAACGGAATTAAGAGAGTTTCCGCAGGTTCACGAATGTTGAAACATTAGATTAATCAAATTATATGCATACAATTTCTTTTATTGTTAAATTGAGTAATTCAAAAGTATGCATATAGTTAATATAATAATAATAATAATAATAATAATAATAATAATAATAATAATAATAATAATAATAATAATAATAATAATAATAATAATAATAATAATAATAACTACAATATCAATGTTATATCACATTTTATGTACATTAATATACATATTTATATAGATGAAAACAACCACAGAAAACTATCAGGGAAACTAACACTAAGGCAAACGTCTCACAAAATGTCTATATATTATCAAAACTGTCGTGGTCTACGAATGAAAATATCTAAATTCAACTAAATGCACCATCATTCGATCATAGAGATTTATTGAAATTTAGAGAGACTTGGCTCCATGAAGAAATCTTCACTGATGAATTCGCCCTTGAAATTATAACATCTATAGATTTGAAAGAAATTCAACTACCAATCAGTTTGAACGAGGTGGTGGCGCAGTTGTAGCGAATCATCGGAAATTCAACAGTGTGGAGATTACTCCATCGGCTACTGATATCAAACATTTTTTCATACATCAAAACATTGGTGAATTAAATCTAATAGTCAGTACTCCGAATTCACCTTCTGTAAATTATATGAGTTGTACCGAATCTCTCGAGCACATTTTTGAACTATATCCAACATCAAAATTTATTATAGCTGGTGACTTCAATTTGCCACATGTCTATTGGACAAATAGAAATTCTAAACTATTTCGTGAATTTTTGAATGCCACAAATGATGAAATTATAACAGCTTCGTTGATCACTAATTCTATGAACTATTTAAATTTATTACAATCAAATTATATATTAGTACTAATAATAGAAAATTATGACCTTTATATATATTATTTTCCTTGAGTGAAAAATTTACTTCTCTTAATTTGCATATTAAGTATAATTTTCAAAACACTGATTTGGTGAATAAAAATAATGAAATATTATCTTTTAATTGTTTACCATATTTTAAAGAAAATTCACTTCAGTCGTCTCTTTCATGATTTTATAACCAGATGTATAAAATATTTGAAGAATATGTGCCAAAAAGGATTATTGTTTGTTTTTCATATGTCCTCCGTGATATTCACATGAATTGAAATTACTTTTGAAAGAATAAACCGATGTCTATTTTGTTTATAAATTAACTTGTGATGATAAATATTATAAAATATTTTCCGACATTCGTAGAAAATATAAAATAAAAGCAAATGATGATTGTAATTCATATATAGATATTACACAAGACCGTTTAGATCATAATATTAGACAATTTTGGAAATTTACAAACTCATCAAGGGGAACAAAAGGTTTACCAAATGTTATGACATACAATGGTATTTGTGCTGATAAGGGTACGGACATAGTAGATTGTTTTTCAACATTTTTTGAATAGGTATATTAGGATAACAATAATCATAACGATGCAATAGATTATCATAATAATAATAATAGTAATAATAATAATAATAATAATAATAATAATAATAATAATAATGTAAATACATTGATAAATTTACCACATACTGATATAAGTCAAAATGATGTCTTTTCATCAATAGGTAAATTAGAAGCAAAAATGAGTCCTGGATCAGATGGAATACCACCTTTATTTTTAAAAAAATGTAAAACAAATCTTACTCCCATATTACAACATGTTTTCAAAATAGCCGACTGAAGGCACCTTTCTGACTGAAGGCACGTTTCCAGCAATTTGGAAAAGGAGTTCTATAACACCCATCCACAAATCTGGTAACCAGTCTGATGTAAAAAAATAGAGACCTATCTCAAAACTGCACAATACATAAATCATGACTATAAATCATATGAAGCAGTTATTACAGATAAACTATCTGCTTCCTTTCAGAGTATACTAATGAACGAACCGTATGGCTTTAGACGTAAGAGCTCAACAGCAACCATTTTGTTAAAATTTCAGCTCTTCACTCTTGAAAAGTTGGAATCAAATTCCCAAGATGATACTGTTTACACGGATTTTTCTGGGGTATTCGACCCTATAAACCATGAACTACTTTTGATGAAATTATATAATATTTGTGTCTGTGGTACATTTTTAAATTGGATTGAAGATTATTTGTCACAACGAGTACAAAATGTCAAATACAAATCCTTTGTTTCAAGAAATATAATGGTAACATCAGGTGTATCTCAGAGTCCCCATTTGGATCCTTCATTATTCATAATATTTATTAATGACCTTAAACTTAAACTATCTAAATGTTCATTTCTAATGTACGCAAATGATGTAAAGTTATACTAAGAAATAAAAAATAGACGATTGTATCGCCCTACAATTCAACATAGATATGTTAGCCCTATGGTGTGATTATAAATTGGATCTTAATACTAAAAAATGTGAAGTTATGACTTTTTCTAGGTTAAGGAATAATATTAACTTCATTTATTCGATGAGAGGACAGAATCTTGAACAGGTCACGCTGATGAAAGATCACCTTTAGCGAAAACAAATCAGTTTCATTTTACACCATTATGGAATATTAGCAAATTAGTAAATTAATTAAATATAGATAAGTATTCCAATAAAAATTGTGTAAGTCTAGTGAAGAAACTCTTGCTAAATGACTTCAAATAGCTACCTAAACTTATAGGATACATATATGTGTACTTTCTTGTTCTTATATACTATAGTATTACATTTTCTACGCATATGATAATATGTATTATTGGGCGATTGCCTGTTTATAAATAAATAAATGTATTCATGCACGATGAACATACATTTCTTACACAATTTTTTTTCATCAAATTGATTATGGCATAGCACATTCGGTTCATTTTATCTTTTAAAATGATCGGGTTTTTGTTCAGTTTCCCTGACCCATTGAGCAAATGCTGTAATGGCCCCTTGATTTGCTTCTGGACGTAAATGTAGCTTCACTATGCGCACGTTTTGTTGAACTTTCCTTTTGCTTGTAGCGGTAGTAGAGCTTTAGGGTGAGTTTCTATTTTGTCAGACATACAGTAAAATAAAATCTGCAGTTCGTTTACCGTTACAAATAAGTTTTCTATAACTTGGGAACGAATATATCATGTTTTTTAAAATTTATTATTATTATTATTATTATTATTATTATTATTATTATTATTATTATTATTATTATTATTATTATTATTATTATTATTTTCATCTTTCAACTATTAATATTTAAATTGTTGGGAAGGGATTCTGAAAATCAAAAAAGCGTGCGCAGATGATTTTCTCCCCCATACGTCATATTCAGTTTTCTACTGTTTTTGACTAAATAAATAAATAAATTTTATTCGGAAATGCATTAAATCATAAAAAGTTATTATGTATTTTTGAACTCTCTAAATACAAATATGTAATACAAATATTAATGACGCGCATAAAAATCCTAATTTATGTATTTTTTCACAGTACTCAAGGTTTTTATTCGGACTTTTGGCATATTTATAATTTGCTCTATTCACACTAGGTTATTACTCAATGTGCACTATGCTTAATGCACCTTTCCTTAAAACTAGTTCCATAACAATGACCCAGTTTCATTACAAATTTTGTTCAATTTTTATGGAGGACTGGAAAATCTCATTTAAGAAAGTTCGCTCACAAGTGACCTAACAATATTAATAATTAGAGTTCGTTAGACATGCTCAGATGAACTTCTATTACCAAAGTTCGGGCCCTTCATTAACTAATGTTTTTCCAACACCAAATGCATAATATGAGGTAAAAACTAGACATGTTAAGATATAAAAGAGTTCCGGGAGTAAGATTTGTGTGCCTTTTGCATCATTTTTCAGTTCGTCTTGCTTGAATACACGAATCGGTCTCAAATAAGCAAACTGGACGTAAAGAAGTGTAACATTAAACATTGTAACATAGCCAAACCCTTTTACCGGCCATTGTTTTTCGTTGTTTAATGCAAACATTACAAAACAAGCAAAATAACTTTTTTATAGCTTATGTTTCTCGTTTAATTTCACTTCAAACATCGGAATTCCGTGTTATTTTGACGATAATGCCAAAGAAAATATCGCGCGCCTATGTAGAACAGGCAAAGTAATATTCTGTGTGTGTGTGTGTGTGTGTGTGTGTGTGTGTGTGTGTGTGTGTGTGTGTGTGTGTGAAGTCCCTGTGCTGTTTGACCTCCTTTCGAACAGACAGGAATCATAAAAGATAGCTACGGACCATTCCGGCGCCGCGGAGACACTAAAAGAGATGTGTGGGGCACTCGCCTTCAGAGTGAGGGTGCTTAATACGGCACAAAATACGAAATGGAGGAGTTATTTCTCTTGCAAGCATCGAGGAAACGATTTAGAGCTCAGAACGGCACACAAAGATATTCTCGACTCCCTCGCCATGAATTGCATTGTTCCCAAAGTGCTCACTATAGGCGCCCAGTCTTTAAAATATTATCGTGGCACCTTCAAATATTGTTATAAATTTTT
>BLKR01016169.1:0-35061 GCA_011170035.1 Teleogryllus occipitalis | reverse complement strand
CAAATCTGTGATACATGACATTAAAATCATCTTTGTGAGAGACAAAAGTTATAAGAGTTTCTGTGGTATAGCAGGTAAGCGCACTGTTGGATAAGCTTAGGCACGTAAGATCGAATCTCATCCACGGCGAATAATTTTTGCGGGTAGAATCAATTTTGCGGTTAATTGTATAGTTATAATCATTCGTATCCATTATAAATATCACATAAAGCATGTGTTTTGAGGCGCCACTACTTATTTTAGTGTGTTAATGTCTTTAAGAATCACGTATAAATATGCCCCTATTGCGATTCTGGTTTCAGAACGTCTGCAAGCGCCCGTGTTGAGCTCTAGCGTTATCGCAACTTTCATCTGTGACGTAATTCAACCTTGGCCACAGTCGCCGAAAGATAAGACCGGGAACGACTTCCACAGAGGGTTCTAAAAACCACGGCTTCTGGTTGAAAATATTTCTAAGTAAAATGAGCTATGTAGTTGCGTGGGTTGTAATCGTTTGAACTCTTATTGCGAATTTGATACCTTTGACACATGTAGAACATTCCTCTAATAAAAAATCTAAGTGCAATGAATATCACGTAACTATTCTTTTCGTAATAAGTGTGCTTGGACAGTGGGTTGAGAAATATCTGTGATAGCACAGTGCGGTCGAGCCAGACCTACAGACCACAGGGATCCGAGTTCAAATCCCAGTAACGCTGGAATATTTTTACCTCCACGTGTAAAGAGAGTTACGTAATGCTGTAGGAGGAAGTGTCGAAATTTTCACAGAAAACACGTTTTGAAAGTAGCTAGTTCGAAAAAAGTGGATTGTTGGTATTGTTCTTTTATTTTCTATACTCAAGACTGTCAAAACGCTTGTTTTTTGAACCCGAAAAAGTGATTTTCCAAGAAACCTCTTTGTGAATCCGTCTTCGTGTGAGTAATTCTAGAGTCTAAAGTAAACACGATTTTCACCAAAATGGATATTCCTTGAACGATCTGGCTAATATTACGAATCTTCGAATTTGAAACTAATCTTTTAATTTTGAAGGTACTTTACACCAAACCCCATCATATTTATATAATTTCCTCAAAAAGAGCTCCAATTTTTCTGTAAATCTATTCCTCGAAGCACAAGATGTTTAAAAGTGGCGTACGTTCAATTTTGGGCGAACGATCTGAATTTTCGAAAATTGCGAACAAATACCTGTTAACATTGTCGAAAACAAATATTAACGCTAGAGATTTTTGTTTCATGAAATCTCTTTTTAAAAAGAGATATTAAATTAATGTAAATTAAACACTCCACTCTTTCCTAGTAATGATGCACTCTTCACTAGTAATGATTGCTGCTATTGGGTCTAACCGCTTCCTTATTCTTTGGAGGGCTACTGTTTTTTTAATTTTTTCCAACAGTATTATCTCAAAAGTACTGGATGAGAACAGTTGATATCTGGAGTTGAATTGATGGTGTTAGCTCCTATTGTAGGCCTGGTTCCTTGTGATTCCAGTGAAAAATCAGTAACTGCACTGAAACAGCAGAAGCTTCCACCAATTGATAATCATAAGTGAATCACCATGTACTGGGTAGGGAGGAGAACGAGGAAATCTATATGAATTGTCGCCTGGTCTTTCTTTCTCAGATAAACACTTGGATATTTTATCAACATCAAATCGGAATTTTAGCGCCTTTGATGTAATATTAAACATAAAAAAATCCCTTCCAGTTGTCTGCGTGTTAATTTTTAGTGTATCAAAATAGCCCCGACACCCGTATTACATTAGCCTCTTAAGTTGTATCATATTAGCCCCACAAATTTGAGGCTGTATATATCATGACACGATTAATATTATTGCATTATTTTAACGCAGAAAAGAATATTAATTCTTTCTTAATGATAACATATTTTCAAAAATATCGTGTCATAAAAATAACGAAGTAACATCAAAAGATTTATATCACGGTGGTAAATTTTTTACTGGAAAAATTAGGCATTTTAGTTTTGATTTTTTTCCTCCCAAATATTGTTACATTCTGAGTATTTGCTATATGCTCATTATAATAGAATATATTTCCTATCATTTGTCATTTTCTTGTTAATTTTGGACATAAATAAATAACAACTCTTAAAGTGTAATACATTAACCCCAATTTTCTACTGTATAATATTAGCCCCGACTGATCTTTATAACATTGTCGAAAAACAATATGAACGCTAGAGACTTTTGTTTAATGAAATCTCTTTTTAAAAATAGATCTTGTATTAAGATAAATTGAACACCCTGTTTTTTTTTAAAAAACTGCAAATGCTTCACTTTCTTTTCGCATCGGAAAGGAGGTACTCTTGTCGTGTACCTGGTGGTGAGGGGGAACCGTGTCAGGTGAGTAAACTTTAAAGACCCGAGTTCGAATCCCGACGAGTAGACAATATTTTCTGCTGCAGTAAGTCTTTTTTTTTTGTTTCTTTTTTGCACGTTCACATAGTCCGTATTAAATATTGCATAGCAATTACTAATAATACGTGAAAATATATGCTGTTGAGGCAACACTTGTTTTGAACATAAAACACTTTCTAAATAGTATGTATAGTAAGATAAACTTTATTTAGGTGAGTAAACTTAGACCATCCACTTTGATTCTCTAAATTAAAACTTGACGTAACTGAGAACAGTGTCGTCATAAGAGTTATTATGATACATATATCCTTTATTTTTAAAATCTTAGGTCCCGAAACGCGCCTCAAATTAATTATTAATATAATAGCAATAGCTATTTATATATAATATAATTTCATAATTATTTCCAAAGAACCGGAACGCCGTTCCGTCGGGTACCAACAGAAATCAAGCCTTTTATATACAGGATATTCGGGGAAGAAATGTCGAATCTTCGAAAAATAGCTGTTAAGACAATTTTAAGCTTATTTTGTCTAATAAACTTCACGGATATTCCAAATGGCTAAGCCGCTATAAACATTCAAAAGTTGGTTTGAATATATGTTTTCTAGGCAACTATTTGCGTTGTAGAAGCATATAAACACTTCATTAATATCTAAATTGTTTATGATTAACAAAATAAATGAATACATTTGATCAGAAAGAAAAATTAACCTAGAAATAAAAAAGCACCCAATTTTCACAGTTCGACTGCTTTTTTATTTCTCGGTTAATTTTTTTCTGAACTAATATATTAATTTATATTGTTAATAATAAACATGTTACATGTTTCTGGTCTGTTTACATGATTCTAGAATGCAAAGTTTTGCGTAGAAATCATATTTTCAAACCAAAATTTGCGTGTTTATTGCAGCTCAGCCATTCAAAATATCTATGTAGTTTATTAGACAAAGTATGATTAAAATTGTTTAAACAGCGTTTTTCAAACTTTCGACGTTTCCTTCCCGATACTCTGTATATCCATGCTTCTTTAAAACCAAAAACAATAATTTGCGTACTGAAAACTAATTAATTAAACCCATGGCAGTATAACTGTTAACATAAGTACTGTCACACATCTTTCGCAGGAAAAGGAGTAAAATTTAAAGAAAAATTATAGTTCACATGAGTTTTGACAAATTGCGTCTTACTTTCTATGATATTCAAATGGTAACTTTATAATAAAATATTCAATTGGTTAACAATTTCGTCTAAAGAGTCTTGTTTGATAATTCTCCAATTTCGTATTGTAATAAGATATCTTACGATACTCATGTCGTAAATAACTATTTGACAACTATTATGTTTAGTGTATGTGTCTAGCAGGTTTTGTATTATTCTGAGAAACTGGATCATATGAATCACGTTTACTACGTTATTCACACAGGATCACATGAATCTCAAAAAAGTATTTAATAATATAATCCTTACTGATGAATGAACGTTTTATTGATGATTTTAATTTTGAAAATTTTCATTAGTTTGGATGTTTAAATATAGGTATCACATGTAATTACATGTCTGTTAAACACGATAGCATTATATGAAGCAAGAAACATTGTTTTTTGTTTGATCATTCAACATCATCCATGACTCAAAATTACTTTAATTTTCTCTGCTTATCAGTTTTTTAATCTCAGATCTTCGATGAAGACATAAATCAAATAACATCGTAGATATTTGAGTGTTTTAAAAATAATAACGTGAATAAATGCTTATATTTATTGAATTGGTTTTATAATAACCTGTAAAAACATGGGTTTTCTGTTGGTTTTGGGGATGTTGAAAACATTCAAATAGTAAAGGCAATGTTAAGCTGGTGACCTTTAACATTGTTTATTTGATATTTTTCTTAGGGATAGTTTATAATGGTTAAACGTTTTCAAAGAGTGCACATTAGATACCTCGAATGGCCCGTTTCCGTTTAATAAACCGCTACGTTCTCCCTGTACAGATGGTCGTGCAAAATTCAAGGTTTTGATAGATTCGTAGAATGGCGGCCAACAAACCACCTTCGAACTCTGACGATACTGAAATGTAGTCTGTGTTGGGAAGGTCATATCACTTGACCACCAAGTTCGTTCTATGTATTTTCACTGGGAAATGCTAGTGCATTGATATTTACTAAACTGTAAACAAACGCTAAATCTCTTTGAATTGTTATAACATCTGTTTTGCTTTCTTTTAGTAATATCCACTCGTTTTACCAAATACGTGAGTTTCTTATATTTTTACACGCTACAATTATTTATTTTTACAAGTATTTATTTTCAAGCATTTAGGAATTCATGAAATTTCATTGAAACGTTCGCCAATCTAAAAACCTTTTAAATGTATATTAAATATATTAATGTTCTTTAAAAATATGTATTCACAATGCGTAGATTTAGCACATAAAGCTCTGATTTGAATATTATACAATGAAATCATCAAATTAACAGTTTCAGAAAGGAATGATAAATTGAATTGAAAATATTAACTTAAAGTTTATATACGTTTATTTAGAAATTTCTATACTTGTGTAAATATTGTGATGTGTGATTTTACTCATGTGATCTTTCAAAACACAAAATTGAATATTTCTGTATTTGAAAACCTTAACACTACCTTCATCCAATCCAGTGCAGTTTATAGCAAACAGCTAAGCAATATGTTTCCCTATTTTTTAATGGTAATGGTTAAACAAGAGGAACAAATAGTTTCTGACTCTCGGTGTTAACAGGGGACTTAAAAAAATTAATAATACAGTTATTCGGTTGCTCAACATCCCTTTGATAGAAAAACAGAAATAATTGTTTGGGCGTAATGCACCTTGAAAAATATTTTTTTTATAATCAATTTCTTTCCTATTTGATAAATATATCGACTTGCAAATTGTACGACTTAAAAGAGAATATAAAAACCAAATAAAAGTTATGCTCATACTCACCGTAAAAATACGAATTTAGCATAATTAAATTGGCCACAGAATTTGTTTACAAGCAAGTGCATTTTAAGCGTATGTGGCAGGCAAAAGCGCGGCATTGGAGAACTGTTTTTTTCAGTATGCCCATCCCACGCTATTCTGCTAGCGCGAATGAATTAAGCACAAACAAATGGGGTCTACTAAGATGTTAATTTCTTATAAACAATTACATATATCTCGAGAACGAGATATAATAGCACCAAACGGATTCGGGAATTTTGCATCACATTTAAACGCCATTCAGATTAAACAATAAAAAATTTGCAACAATTGCAAATTTATAAACAATTTCCAAATTTTGCAAATCTAAAGTGGGGAGAGTCTCCCGATGTCCCAGAACCAAAAACAGCGAATTAACAATTTTGCAACAATTTATAATTTTATAAACAAATTCGAAATATGCGCTAGAACGGCCGGGAAGGCTCCGCAAATTGCGCCTGAAATGAATATCTCAAAATAGCAGTTTGTCAGGACTTACAAATCGATTACTAAAAGTTAGAATAATTGTTGCTAAAATGATAAATATTTACTGGTCTATTCTGGACGGAAAACCCCGCTTAGAAATATTTTTTTCGTCGTGGCGTACGCGCAGGCAAACTATCTCCTTCGGCAGGGAAATATGACGATATTTCCGTCTCGTACGTAAACGAACTAGCCCCCTCCCCCTGAGACAGCGTTCTTTCTGCCCCTTGGGATGTTGCACCAATCACAGACAACTGTGGTTCTACCTGCTAGCGATTGGTCAACGCGTCCCTCCCCCTGCCCTCCCCCAGGCCGAGGGGTGTCCAAGTTTGTCGGCGCAGTGTGGAAGATAGAATTTTGAACGACATTTTTTCTGAGGGAGAGGGTACATAGTGACACAGCACACCATTTATAGATTATTTTCTTGAGGGTCTTCAAAATAAACCCTAAAACTTAACTTTCTTTTTCGACTTATTCTCCTGCTGATGGCGTGTTTATATGCATATGACGTCACAGGAGCCATGTGAAAAGAGTCTGTCGGAAGATAGCCGTCTTTTTTTCATTTGAAATTTGTCGTCGATTCTTGTTGCAGTTTTAGCAGTGTACAGAAAATTAGCGAAATCGTTTGCATAGTGTGATATAAAAACAATCTAGATAGTTTTCTAAAAGTTGTCAAATAGCCTATTGTAGTTCTAGGAAGACGCCGAACTTTTAATGTTTTCAATTTTCAAAAAAACAGGCATTTTACAAACATGAAACCTGCACCATTCTCTTAAGCGTCCTTTACGCTAAGGTCCAAATTAATAAAAATCAGGGGTGATACAAAATGGCACAGACTTTCTGGTACCAAATTTTTCTAATTTCCTTGGTGTGGTCTGGCTTTAAGATCGTGCTCTATTCTCTGGCCTGCTGCCATCTATCATGGCCCAAAGTACATTTTGTTTACAATTTCTCAACGTTTTGCTTTCCTATTGTACAACTGAATAATTACTTCAAGAATATTAAAGAAGAGTAAAAATAGAAGTTTTCATTGAAAAATTCGTAGTCGTTTTTAAGAAAATGGCGATTAAGCATTACTATAATGAGAAATTTCAGCTCTTTTCACAGGAATCTATTTTTTCGAAAAACTTCATTTGAAGCACTTTCACTCACATATGTGATAATGTATACAAATCGAGGGAAATGTCCATATTAATAGCGTGAGAGGTATTTCAAGAAAAATACATTTGTGTAATTTTTGAAAAACAAATGAATACACCAAAATGAACTTTACGTCATAATAAATACTGCAATTAGCAGTCTCTATTGGAAAAATTTGAAGGAAACATTTGGAGCCATTTTTGAGAAAATAGCGTTTGAGCGTTTCTAAAAATGCGGAATTTTGCGCTCATTTTTACAGAAAACTGTTGAGTTTTCGAGAAACTTTATTAGGCTTTATTTAATGCACATGTGCTCATAAATAGAATAATGTGTAGAAATTGCCTCCAATGTAAATTTTACAGACGTGAGATGAGTCAAAAAAATTCTTTTTTGAAATTTTTGAAAAACCAAAAGAATACAGCAATATGGCTTTTATGTCATGGCATAGAGTTCGTTTGTCACTAACCTTACCAAAAATTTAAAGAAAAACTTTGAGCCGTTTTTGAGAAAATCTTGTTTTTGTTACTTTTTAAAATTGCAAATATTGCACGCTCTATTGCACGAAAATTACTAAACTTTCCAAAAAATCTACATGACCTAATTGAAAGAACTATTTATACACAACAAATTTCATTTGAAGAAAAAAATTCATGTCTTCAATTGTGTAGTTGTAGGAAGACGCCGTAAAAATTCAAACTTTTGCAATTTTCGAAAATTCAGAGCTAATAGTGAAATTCTGACCTATGCCACTTTTATAAGAGTATTTTGATCTTATCTTACAAGAAATTTAAAGAAAAAATTTAGAGCATTTTTTGAGAAAATGTTGAAAATGTTGGGGAGGCTTAGTAAGTAAGCTCATGTAAAGTACCCCCAAAATTTAAAGAATGTTTTTCAAAATTTCAAAGCTTCAACTAGAAGCAGATGGACATAGGAGTCTTCAATTTGGAAAAGATCGTACGGGTGGTTTAGGCACTCGTAATGTTCAGACGGACGCACGGACAGACGGACGGATGGACGTTTTGCTCCCAATTGATTTTTCGGCATCAAGGGCCCACAAAACACGGATTCTGGCTACACCACGTGGTAGGGGATTTTTTCTCTTAATTTAGCAACTGGTTTTATGCACTTTTTCGCCAACAGAGCCCGGGAATTAATTTTTTTCCGCCGAAAATCCGCCGTTTTTTCGCGCAGCATTACATAACTTTCTCTATATTACGTATATTTCTCCGTATATACGTCCGTATACGAGAAAGTAACAAGTGTCCTGTTTTAAAAGATGGTTTAAAGAAAATAAAAATTGCCTATATTTGACAAAATTTCGTACAAAATACGTTTTGGAATAGTTAAAACTGACTTTATTTTTAGATCTGGTTTTCATTAACACATTTCATTCATAACAAAATATTTATCTTTCATAATTGTAGTTGCAGGAAAATCACAAAAAAATGGATTTTTGGACGTGGTTGTCAAGTATCCTATTGTTAAAACGTTCTCCCTGAAATCTGGGCATGGCTTTGCTAAGACAGTATCTTGGAGGAATTTGATTTACTTGTCTGCAATTCAAGTAAATATTCAGGCCGATATTTCACAATCTTAAGGACAGAATATTTGTTTGCAGTGAAGAACCACTTAATCCTGGACTGCGAGGTGGGTTGCATTGAGTTTAGGAGCGCTCGAGTCGTAATAAACGAATAAATCATCTTAACCAACGCCCCCACACGTCCGATTTAATTCAAACGACTCTTTAAATACTCCCATTACTAAATAGAACAAAATGTGAAAATTTCAGCGAAATCGATCGAGTAATTTTGCGTGTATGTGCGACACTCATATGCACATTCCTTTTTATTACTTTCTCGCTGCCGCTACCGCGGTCAAAGAGTACCGCTACCACGGTAGAGAGAAAGTTATGAAAGCTGCACGAAAAACGGAATTTTCGTCAGAATTTTTTTTTGTGTCTTCCTACAACTAAAATAATAAAGATAATAAAATCTAAAGATAGATTTTGAAATAAAGTCATGTACAATTTTTTCGAACATTTGAGTTCTTTTCGCGTAATTTTGCAAAAAAAGTGGCAATTTTGAATTTTGTTTAAACAATTTTTTCTTCAAAAACGGCTTCATAATTTTTGATGAAATTTTGTTGTTGGATAATCTGCAGGATGTTTAAGAGAATGGTGCAGGTCTCATAGTGGTTCAAAACCCTACTTTTTTGAAAATTGAAAATTTTAAAATTTTGTTTGGCTTCTTCCTACAACTACAATTATGAAAATAATTTGTTAAGTTTAAGTAAATTTTTGTTTGTTGTGTAAAAATTTGTAAAGTTTTGAATAAATAATATATTGCTTGAAACTATTTAATTTTCGCAGTAAATGTTCTACGCTTTCAAATGAATTTTACAAAACATGATGACTGAGACGTGTTATTTAGGAGAAAAATTGTGGTATAAATAGTATTACATAACCGTTACTAGAGGCGAGATAGTAAGTACTGTTTTAGCACCACTAGTTTATATACAGTGTAATGATCCATCGTTTCGAGATCAAAACCCCAGATGCAACATTGCCAAAAAAGTGACAAAGAAGAAAATTGTATATGGAGTGCAACGGTGCCGATAGAAAACATTTTTGTAAGTCCAAATTAAAATAAGGAATTGTAGCGCGTGAAATTTGGGGAAAATTGAACATAATCGTCCGGTAGAGCAGAAATTATAGAATGAAATAAAACGAACGGCATCAAATTCGGTCAACGCATTCAGCAGATATAAATTGAAATATAATTGAAATTTTTTAATAACATGAACAGAATATGGCCATTGTTGAAGTATAAAATAAAGATTATAAACAGGGATTTTTAAGAATTATGACAAAACGCACGGACCTATTCGGCTAAAACATTGGGAAATAATAGACTAAAATACGGGGAAGACGACAAAATTAGTGTCAACTTTGTCGCATGTTCGGAAGCAGAGTAATGATAAAATATTTGGAAGTTACAATGAACCAAAAAGGATAAACAAATGACGCCATGTTAAGAAGCGAAGAAAGTCTTTTGGAATCAACAGAGGAAAAAAGCAAGCGAGTAGCAATTATTTTGTTACAGAAATCTTCTGTAACAATGTAAGTTACTAGAAAAAATTCCGATGGGAGTCAGATGTGTCGTGGATACCGGGGGGAAGGCTTCGTGTGCGCGAAATTGGCGTGTTGTTAAGTTTTTCAAAAGTGTAGGAATTTAAATAGGAAATAACGTTGTGATGTGTGTTGGAACTTTGAAATACTAGGAAAAGGAACAAAATTCGGGAGTAACTTGAATTTTTTTTTTAGTAGGACTTTATGCGATTACGAATCACGAGATGTATTTTATTTTAGTGTAAGAAAATTCAACGCGACGAACATTTCGTTATGGAATATAAAAGAATAGATACTCGGATCAGTACGATTGGACGATTATTTTCAATATAAATGGATGCGAGCAGTAGTAATTTCAAGAAGTGACGTGTTCGACGACACGCGAAAAATAGTTGTTTTTCGTTTTGTCTGTTTTGCCGAACAGTACGCCGCGAACACATATAATTTTATTAGTCGGTGACGGACTGGCTGCTGAATAGTAACATTTATGCGAATAATAGCGGTTTGCGAGAAGTGGTTTCCGAAGGCGACCGCGAGCAGGAGTAGCGCGCGGTGGCCGCTTCCGCGAGCGGCAATCGCCTCCCGCGCACTCGCTGCTCCCCGCGTCGCACCGCCCCACAGTGGGCCAAACCCTCTCAGAGCTATAGTATGTTTTCTACGACGGCCAAACTTATTATGGATTATCTTTATAATGTAAGAGAACTGGGAACATAATACCAGAATAATGCACTGCTTCATTCTGTGAAATATAAATATATATTTTTCTATATAAACTTGGTTAAATTGTATCAATTCACAAAATTGACTTTAGAAAACTGTAGGGATGACTAACATATTAATTGATAACATTTGGCATAAAGAAGCATGATATTAATTCCATCTCACGCCCTCTGCGAGAGAAAATTCATATACAGTGTCCGAAGAACCGGAAAGGAAGAGCACCTTTTTCACTATGGCACATTTCTCCCTTCGGTGATATTGGGCTCAGGCAAATGAGCCAAAGCATATTTGTTGAAGAATTTTAACTTTCTTCTGGGAAGATCCCTCAAGCTGGAATTGAAAGGAACAAAAGAACTCAACAGGCGATTACACATGTCCTGAATTGTGTGCAGTCTTGAACATGTTCGCGAGAATCCTTCTCCATACCGTCTTATATCTTTGTGAATAGATTCTAGCCATGTAATACCATGAATATTTGGAAACACATTTCTTGGCAGTTTCCAGTGCCGACTGTTAAAATTACTAATGCTGATGGCGTATCCACTGGACATTGCCAATACAATTTTTCTAAATCTCTTAATTATACCCTCATCTATCCCGGTTATTTCTGAGGAATCTTTAGGTTTCTCAAAAAAGCGTCTTGCTAAATTACTATCGTTCCTATTACCATTATCCTGTTTGGAAAGCTCTACATTGAGACCCATTTTTTATTTGAATTGCATTTGAATGCGTTTCTTGTCCATATTCGAAATGTACTTACAGTATTATTCATTAAAAACAATATAATACTAATTTTATAACAATAACAATGTAATAGAAATAATTGTTGGTATGTAACTTAGGAGTTAAGTAAACAAGTATTACTTTCCGATCAATTTCGTTATTGATTTAATTTTTAAACATTTAAAAAGTGTTAGGTTGAGTTTATTTGATATCACGTACGTATTTGACCTTTCATCGAGCGTACACCCTTCCTGAGGATGAGTTTTGATGAGACATATTATGTAATTATTACTTTATGTAAAATTTTTAATGAAATAAAATGTGCATAATCCAGTGCAGAAGATGTAATATGTTCGTAAATATTATGTTCATGTAATATTAGTGAATAGTCATAATCTATTACAAAAATTAAAAATATTCATTTTTTTGTATATATTATTGAGTAAATTTGTTATTTCAGTAAAAAAAATCAATATTTCCCCTAGGAACTGCGTTGTAAAAGCAGTTCCCGTTGTCAGGACGGATCTCGACGAGTCATACTCGGCGGTCACGCGTGCTCGATGAAAAGTTAATTCTTTGCATTTACTAATGGGGCAAGTTGGGGCATGATTTTATAACTGGATTCGAAAGAGGATAGATTCAGGTAGTAAATGAAATAGAAACATTGCGGAATTCCGCGAAATTGGTAACTTTCAGTCTACGTGAACTTACGAGTAATTAAAATTATTGTATTTGATGCATTTCATTATTTCATCCCACATCGGTAATATACATTAATGCATTATAAAGCATACATGAAAATACTCTATAAGTCTTCAGGAAGAGAATCCATAGTGCCAGCTTTCTCTGCACAACTTTATATGGCCACCACTTACAAATAGAGACGATCTCTCTGTGTTACTCTGGCACTGCAGGTCTACCGAAGGCCGCGAAGGTTAAGTTCGGGTGATCACTGGTGCCAGGGGAATTGACCCAGAGACACGAAGTAGGCAGAAACAGATGCCCCCAAGTATACAGCGTGTCGTAGTATGTGCAAAAGTTCAGTAAACGTGATTTCATTTTTGAGGTTTTGGCCGGGATTTCGGGAAAATGCACCACCGTGCTCTCAGAGAGCTTGTGCGGGGGCAGTCCTGCCGCTGGATAGGCTGCGGCCCGTTCTTATTTGAATTTGATCAGAGAGAATTATGGGTAGGTCCGCCATATTGCGCCCAACTTTTGCGCCAATAGCGTCGAAGATGCTGTGCGCGAAGGTGCAGTGTTCTACAGGCCACCCCAGCAATTCCCGTGGTTATTTTGAACAGTGTCCAAACGTTTCGAAGTTTCCGTTGATAAAAATCGTTTCATGTTGTGAGGCAAGCGATCCGCTGACCACCACGACACGAGTCGGAATGCCCTAATTCCCAATCTGGTCCACCCTTCAAAGCTCGCTGTGTTTTTTCTCTTGTTTTTTTCACGTTGTTATGGTGCACCCTCTGCGTATCTGCACCATAGAAACCCATGTGTTAGGACGAACTCGCGTTGCTACGGTGTCACCTGCGTATCTGCACCATAGAAACCCACGTCTTTTGCAATATCTACAACATTTTGACCTTTATTTGCCTAAAAAAAATGTCCGTAATTTTTGGTATGTCACAATATACACGATTTTTGTCAAAAAGAAGATGGAAATGTGTATGCTTGTAAATTAACTTATTGATGTAAAGTCTCTAAAAGCTTTAAGACAGGCCATAAATTCTGTATTTCAAAGAGCCCCTATTGTTGACTTTCATCATGCTTTTAAGCTTGCTATAGACTACATTTTCATCACAATATTATGTGTATAAATAATTCTCTTGATAAGGCCGTTTTAAAAGAACTTTTCTGGCATTTTAGCCATATAAATACACTGATATGCAAACATTCTCCAGTTTGGTGGAATTACAAGAACTGTAGGGAGTAAAATGGCTCAAGCACAAGTTAGCCAATGTTTGTGAAATTAATAAAAATCATTTGTCATTTTAATAACCGATAATGGCCCCTTAAATTAGTTTGGCATCATTGAGTCAAAAAATCATTCAAAAATCGGAACAGACAATTCATGAAAATATTTTCTTAGTAATTGAAAAAACTGTTCAATATCTGAAGAAGAGATAGAGGTCATCTTCTGATAAGAACGTCAACAACACCAAATCAGAATTCCCACAATGTTCAATATCTGTATTAAATATTGAGTAATTCTGGATTTATGATCTACCTTTGGATTTTTATCCACCATCCGTTGAGCAACTAGCTATGCTTTTATACAAATACTAGCTGACCCGGCGAACTCTGTTCCGCCTTAACAGCCAGTCCCATCTTTTTCTCGCGTCGCACTCACTGTGAGAAACTATACTATCCTTGTTGCCCTCGTGATAATAAAGCAATTGCAGATTTGTGTTTTTCTCTCAAACAAAGAAGAATTAAAAAAAAGAACGCTCTGATATTATATAGATAATTAAAAATCTATTACGTAGCAGAGCGTTTTTTTTTTGAATTGATTTTTGTTTAAGAGAGAAATACAAAGTTGTAATCATAGGGACCGGCTGTTAAAGGCAATAAATAAGCAGATTTTGGAATGTATTAAGTTAAATTGTTTATTAGAAAATACAAATAAAAAATAAAGTAGATTAATCATTCATTATTGTTCCTGTATTTTGGTGCATAGGTTGCACTCTTCAATTAAGTACTTTCACGCGAAAACATGCGAAATCACGCGAAAACGTGCGAAAACGTGCGTTTTCACACAGGAACGCTGTCGAAGGGTATGAACAGTATCCTATGTCCGTCTCCTGGCTCTAAGCTTCCTGCTCACCAATTTTCAGCCAAATCGGTACAGCCGTTCTTGAGTTATAAATAGTGTAACTAACACGACTTTCTTTTATATATATAGATGTAGCCTGAAACTTTGGAATATAAGTGAAACCTACTAAGTCCAAAAACTCTGCTTTGAGATAAATAAAGTTGAAGTAGAATCAGGTCATTCTTTTACTTAGTTCATTACTTGTACTAGAAAGGAGGTAAAACCTGTTTCTTTTAATGCAATTTAATATGTAATGTTGCTTTTTTGAGGGAAGCAAGCAAAAAAGATTTTTGTGGACTGTTTGTGCAGATGCAAGTTTCTTGTTTATTTATAAAACTTATCAATAATATTCATTTATATTATACCTTAATAGCAATTTTGATTATAGGCTGAAATTTCACATGTGTTGATAGCTGGCATGCCATTTTGATAATGATACAATATTAAAGAACTAATGGTCATTAGTTATATTTAGACGATTTTCTAAATTCATGGTTTCAATATTAAGTCAATGGCAAATTAAAATAATCTGCATGTATTATTTACTTATATTTATGTTGTAAAAATATATTAAGCTGTTTATATTGTGTATGACTATATTTACATAATTTAGAAATAAATATGATTATGAAATAACTTTATTTTGCACTCCCTGGACTACAATTCCATTCACTGACTTAGAATTCCTAATCCTAATAATTTTTGGCTTCTACATTGCCTAGAGTATTTATTTTACATAAAAATAATGTTATTTTAATTTGTCGCCATTTTGAAAGTAGCTCCCTAATGTAATTTTGAATGTCCCGGTCGTCACTACGCGTCAACTTCATTGGCAGATAGCTGGCATGCTTCGACGCTATTGGCTCAAAATTGGGCGCAATATGGCTGATTCTCCCCACCCATGAAAATTGGAGATTTGAATAATAGCGTTGGGATTTAGATTGAGTGCCGTCTCTGATAGGATACTCTCTGGGGACAGTGTACGAAGGAGTCCCCACTCCTCTGCTCGGAGGTGTTAAATTTTCTCCGAGCCACCCTTGCGAGTTCGCTCCGGGGTCGGTGTGCCTTCCAACTCGGCGGGGGTAGGGGCGGTGGTCACTATTGCCCCGCCGTCGCCTTGTCTGCCCCTGGAAGCACCCGCTCCTGCCTATTCGGACTGGCAGACCGGGACGCATGTAAGCAAACTGCACATGTATTCGGCACCGGGTTGCCCTGATCGGCTGGCGGGCGCGCAGCGCGAAACCGCACGGAATTCGTATATTCTCTTTCTACGGAAGTGTTGAAGGTTCATTTTAAGCGCTGTTTTGTCATTTTGGAAACTGCATATATACTTTGCATTTTATTAATATTTATACATATATGTTTTATTCCGCTTTTCTGTTCATATTTTCTTATTCAGTTTTACTTCATTTTATTCTTATTAATACATTGCACCGAACCCGATCTCCCAATCCTACCTGTGCTTACCTGGGCTCGTGTGGCCGGCTAGCTCAGGAAGCATGTAGATTCTAGAAATATGGATGGTGGACGGATTTAGCTACGTGATTAATTAAATAAAGGTTATTTTGAACACAAGTGAACTTTAATAAAATAATTAAAATTTTAGAAGACAAACATCAAGGTCTGAGCTCAAGAATAACTAATACTTCTAATTTTACACTAATTTGACGCTACAAAGTTAGTACATTAGAGAAAACTGAACGTTGAGAGGAAGGCGCCAATGCGCGGCCAGCACTTCCTGGAGGTTGACTATAACCCTGGATAAAAGTTTTTTTATATTTTTTATATTTATAAATAAACGTTGTGCCTGAAGGGCGTGATGGAGATTTTGCCGCAGCTCGACAAATCAGTGCACAGTCACCGTTTACAATGCAGGCCCGCTGGGGTGAGCAACCTCCACAGGTCGCCGAACCTCACGCCAGACGGCGTGTCCCGGGGGTGCAGGGGAGTCCTTGTGTCCCGCGTCGGCGGCGGCGGTGGCGGCGGCGGTGGCGCAGTGTGACCACGACGACGGCGGCGGCGGCGACGATGATGACCGCAGCGGTGGTGACGGTGATGGTGACGATGATGGTGACGACAGCTCACGACTTAGGAGTCCGACAGCGCGATAATGATCGTCACGTAACTTGTGACGTGCTACGCGGGCGTGATCGGCAGAGATAAAAAAAATTATACTCGATTACTTTCTTACACACACAGTAATCATCTAATCGTTCGTTCCCTCGATAAGTGAGTAACCGGAGGAGCTACTCGTCCGCAATTCAAGGTAGCGGGACACTGCCCTTCTCCCGCCCTGCTGTGCGCCCTTCTCCCGCCCTGCTGTACGCCCTTCTCCCGCCCTGCTGTACGCCCTTCTCCCGCCCTGCTGTTCTCAGCGCACGTCAGCGCTCTCCTCTCCTCCGCCCTTCTGATCTGCGTGCTCGGCGCATGCCAGCGCTCACAAACCTTTTCCCCCTCCAGTTTCCCAAATGTTCTAGAAGTTTCAGGAGAATTTTGCCAAAACGTGCTTTCATTGGTGAAAAGTTTCTACGTCTTAACTAATTTTTTGTCCAATCAGCTTCTGCGTCTTGCCCGTGTGTCGAGTGGAATTTTCCATAATGCGCTTTCACTTGCACACTTTTAGTAAATAATCGCAGGTGGTCTATCCCGGAGTCTCCGAACTGCGCAGCCCCCCTTCCCCAGCTAGATCCCCGGGGAGAGTCCCGCGACCGGCGTAAACAAAGCTCCCCCTGCTCGCCTGGCGCCAAGGTGTCGTGGATGCAGCTGGGCGGAACGAATTAACCGTCCGGCGGCTCTGAAAAGACGCAAAAGGCATCAGCACGTGTATTGAGCAACATTTTGCTTATGATTATCCAGAGTACAATATTCGCTATCGTTACAACATGTATAATTGTTCATGGACACATTGGTGAATAAGGATTTTATTTTGTTCATGTCTCAATATTTGTAATGGGCCATTAAAAAAATGTTTAGTTTTAGAGAAAGGAAAATGTGGCAAAAACAAAGGAGGCTCAAGGGGTTGATGGAAAAAAATTCTCAATATTATTTCAAATTTTGAGCAAAATTAAAATAAAATTAACTTAGATTGAAAATTGTATTCAAATATCTATTGAAATTCACATTTTGTATACATTTTTATATTATTAGAGTATATTGTAATCTTATTGAAGGTAATTTGATTTATTTTAGGAGGGTAAGCAGGTTGTAATATCAAGGGGTTTGAAAATACTCAATATTTTTTTCCAACAACTCGTTTTTAAAATGTTTCAATAGCATCTAAATGAATTTGAACAAATTTATTGAGGATATTTTTTATAATGGTTTTAGTGCCTGAAATCTTGAAAGTCTGCACATATACATAAAAAGGCAACTATAAATGATTGATAATGTATTTCATACTATTGAAATTAATGAATTACATTACATTGTGAACACTAGCAAAAACAACCCTCCCCCAAAAAACAGCAAAAACAGACGATAATATACATATGTTACAGAATGATCAAGGATTAGACTTGGCTTGACCTAGTTATGATCATGCCAGTAGCCCACAGTTCTTTCTGTCGGATTTGTACGACCGCTGGCATAATCTTCTTCCCCAATATCTTCATCTAATTCTAGAAGAGTCTCATGATATTTGCATGATTCTGTAATACTCATTCCCATTTTAAAATATTGAAGAAATGTTTCCCTTGTAGCCTTATCAGCTGGCAGGAACCAAAGGGTTTCAACAGGTCTTACATTGTGATTATGACTTTTCTTTATTTTTATAACCTTGCACAATCCTTTTTGAAAATAAAATAGGTTATTTAATTATTAAAATTTATGCTTATGTTTAATTTTTAACATTACAATTAGTAGTATTACAGATTATAAATTAGAGTAATTTCAATAACATTCTCATGTTTTCGATTATATGTTATAAGAAGCCATAGATGTATTATTAAAATGTGAATAGTTAATTATCAATTGTTTAATTAATAGATACATAAAATTAACACTTAACCATCTTTTTATTTTTATTGCTTCCTACTAAATTTTTGATATTTACAATGATTCCCATCTTAATTATTTATGTGTATTCCACAATTGCCAAAGTAGAGTTTTTGAAGGAAAAATTTGTTTATAGATGTTTTTATTTATGTACGTCGATTTTATATTTTTAAGGGGTTTAGTTTGCTAGCCAGAAGTAAAATTTTCGTTAACTCCATTTTCTTACAATGGACTGAAAAAAAAGCACGAATGGTGTTTGGGGGTATATAAATGGACCAACGTATCTACTTTTCCATTCTTGGATTAGCTCAAAGAGTTAATTGATACGCCAGATATTTGCAATTCTAAACGCCTGATTGCGCGTCATTACGTGGGAGAAATTTCTACGAATACAATGGGCCTAAATTTGTACGCACACGCGATTTCCGATAAATCCCGAGAATGTTGTGTGCCTAAACCACCTAACCAAGTTTCAGAAAAAACTAAATTCAATTCCTCTACGGGACGAGGCGCACAATGACAACAATCACAAGTAGCCCCAATTTTTAATGAATTGATCCATTCATCCTTGGAGAATCGAGGGTAACAGTTTTAGAACAACTATTGTAACTTGAAATTAATGTTCACGCCTTCACAAATACTGTATGTGGCAAAGTTTTTTGAAGCTGTATCAAGACGTCTGTCAACAAATTTAAAAACAACGAAAACAAATCTAATACCCTACGTACCTTAATAAAGGCATCATTTCTTCTTGTTTATGCAGTGTTAAGTTTTATTTTTACAGACTGTAAAAATTACAATGTAGTTGGACAAAAAAGTTACAATGTAGCTGGACAACGAGAATTTTTAAAACGTTCTATTTTTCTCTCCTAATACTTTATTGTATGTATTATGATTGAATTTGCCTTATTTTACGTGGCGAGACTCAGGCCATGAGGCCTGCTCTTCCGCCTGACCACGCAAATTCCGCTACGCTCCTTTCACCTACTAGAGGAGAAACAAGGTATTACTTGGGCGTCGAAACGAGCGATTTTAATTTAGCTCAGAGGCATCATTTAGGCTTGAGGATCTTTTAGATGCAGTAAATCTACTAACATGGGACAGCCGGCTTTACTTTCCCTCCGAAGGAAGGAAAGTTAAAAATCCACGGCTTCGATCGGGTTCGAACCCGCAAACTTGGGTATAACAGTCCGATACGCTAACCGTTACACCATCGCCGCCGCCGATGAAGACAGAAGGACAATATTTACAATAATACAATAAAACATAAGGTGTATTTACGAACACAGTAGCCGAATCCACGTGCACTGACATTAGCTGAGGCTCTGTAGGAATCCGTAGAAGGAGAATATACGAATTTCGCGCGGTTTCGCGCTCCGCCCCGGCAGCCAATCAGAGAAACCCGGTGCCGAATACATGTGCAGTTTGCTTATATGCGACCGGGACATGGCTCTCGGCCCCTCAGCGGGCCACAACTCTCAGCCTGCATGGCAGCCAGTGTGCCCCCGTCCCACTTTCGTGGGCATAAATATATACACAGCAGTAATACGATATACAACTTTGATTGAAATTGTATTAGAGTTAGAAAGAGCTAGATGCAAAATTGTTGGAAAAAATTGTAATGGTAATCAAACAAATGAAAAATCTTTAGAAATACTTCAATATATCTGGAAGTACATATTATAATTATTATGGGACGGCATACTGTAGATGATCACTCCTCTGTGTTCCTTACTGTCAAAATCTACACTTCAAAGGGCGTGCAATTGCTAACGATTAATAAAGCATAAGAGTTCTTTTTAAATAAGAACTTACTGACCATCAATGATCTGATTTATTGAATTAATTGTAAGTTTAATTTTCCAGAATGATATTGTAATAAATTTTAACTAGCGTACCCGTGCGAGAACTCTCGCATGTTAAACCCCACACTCTTACCTCTACACTTATACACACACTCACACACACACTCACACACATATACATATACACACACATACACTTCTTATCCTTCTTAAAGTCTCCTTGTAATTGGCGACAATAAAATACACCCTTGTCAATACAAACTATTCTTATATAACGTTATTACTGAGCGGAGAGGTACACCCGTGTAATTCAATCGCGTAGAATATCAAGTAATTAGTTTAATTTTACATACAGTTGCAGATTCTACAGGCTCTGAACAGGTGGGGTAGAATCGAGAAGCGTCGAACCAGCAAGAAGGTAATATAATGTTCAAGAAGTTCTCATCCTGTAGATCACGGCGGAACTTCCTCGGGGCCGTTGGCCTCAAAGTTTTAGTTTTTAAGGCCCTAAAATGCTTCGTTTAGGAGTTATTTAACGATATAGATTCAAAAGTACGACCGAGTGTTGCGGATTGCATTTGATATGAATATTTAAATGTTCTTTTTAATACAAATACTTCATATTTTTAAAATAAAAATGCAATTCGTTACGTGTCCACAAACAATTCTTTCTTTACAGATCTCATTTATAAAAATTGCGTGTGAGCCGCAAAAGTTATGTACACTACTGAAAAAATATAGAAGACTATGTATACAAATCCTTTCCAAATATACTTTTTTTAGTACCCCTGTCAACTTTCTTCCCGTCAGCACGTTTTCATTTCCACTTCATTTACCACAAGAGTTGTAAATAGCACTTATTTAGAACTCCCTGATCAGTGATGGCGGCGCGCGAAACGTACAACGTTTCGGCTGCTGGCTCGTTCTCAAAAAAGAGACGTGGTACGGTGCTTGTGAAAATATGCATATTTGTAATGTTTATCGATGTGTAAGTGAGTGTGGATCTGAATTTTCAACTGCAAGATGTGAAATAAATAAGAGATGAGTAGCAATCCGTTTTGTAAACGCGAACGTCGAAAGTGAAGCATGAAAACATGCTTCTCCGCACGCGGTGGGGTGAGCTGGCTGAGTGGCCCGCGCCGACCAGATGAACAGGCGATGAAAGGCACGGACATTCACCCGTAGAAAGAAAGTATTGTAAGTAGATGTACAGTTATAGATTTGCAGAGAGGGAGAGAGAGAGAGACGGATAATGAAATTATACTGATACATGTAATGCGCTTCGGTATAGGAGTTGGTGCAGGGGTGTGCTAAAACTGTCAACTCGTTATTTTAAAAGAAATTAATCATATGCATTTTCATTCACTCTTGTTGACAAAAAAATTACTCGGGTCGACAATTTTAAAGAGCATATGTGATAAGCCAAGAACTCTGGGTTTAGTTTAAATGATAAAATAGGCTTTCAGCGGCATGGTTTTCAAACTCGAAAGTCAAAGAATACACGTTGTTAGGACAACTGATCAACAAAGTTTAATATTCCATGCTTGATGTCATAACGCTGTGCAGATGGACACGGCCCCGAACACATTATGTGCAGAAGGTGTGAAGAGGGCGTTGGAAGCCATTATCTTTTAGAAGGACGTATGGGATCATTCTCTAGAAAAACTTTTTAGTGATCACACGTAAGGGCTTGGTGAAGTGCGATCGGATTTTCACCATAGGCTGGGTATTATTAAATGATAGTGAGCCGGGAATTTATGTTTAGTTCAGGTTTGAGAGCTTGGTTTTGTGTAAATTGTAATATTAAATTGTAATTGGGAATTTTATTAATGTAATAGTTGAAAGTTGAATTAAATAGACTCCATGTTTCGAGGAGATGCATATTAGGGTAGCTCTGTAGATGGAGGGATTTTTGTAATAAGTAGTAGTATAGTCAGTCGCGAGTAGGTGTTTCATACGAAACACAGATAGGGAAAGACGCGACCGTGTATTAAATTTGTGGGAATATGAAGTCCTATTAACCGAAATCGTTGAGGACATTCTGGAACATTTTTTTAAATTTAGGAAAGGACGCGAGAATTGGTACGCCAAGGATTCCATGGGTAACATTCTGGTAGTCAGTCGAGAAGCCAGCGATTAAGATATTTTCGTAAGCTTACGAACTCTAGTCAAACTCGTACGATATTTTAATGTTTTATGTTGAAAAGTAATTCACACAAAATTAATAGAATTGTGATGTTTAGATTATAAGAATAAATGTTAAGTGTTTATCGTTGAGAAAGGCTGAACTCCGCCTGTGGTGTTTGCTGGATGGGTCGAGTAGCCCCACAGCCCCAAGCCCGGGTAAAGGAGGAGGGTTCCCCGGTGAGGTGAGCAGCCTGCCCGGCGTAAAAAGCAATCAAGCTCAGAGAACCAAGTATTTGCCTCGGAACCACCCGTTGACGACCTCGGCTCGGAAAAGGATAAAGAATTGGAAGAAGGAAAAAAGGTTATAGTAGTTGCTTTCAATATAATAATTGATTTCAATGAATAGAACTTCCAGGAATCGTGATTATGTATAGAATTACACATTTACATGCAACAGGTAAGGAGTAATATGTTGTATGACGAACCCATGGTTAAGTTGAAAGTAAAAGTTAATAGTTTAATGTTGAAAAAATTCATTCATAACATTCTCTACAAATTTGCTTCATAAATAATTTTCCTCGAGTAGATAGTAACGGAGCTAAGAAATTTTAAAATTTCATCAAATTTTCCTTTTTATTCTGAAGTTGCCCAAAATTACTAATATCTCTCTAATAAAGTATTTTCTTATTCTTAAGAAAATTATAAATAAAAAGAGATTAAACTAATGTTTTAAATACTTAATGAGGTAACTCACGTTTGAAAGTTCTGGTAATAGTGACAATCGGCCTATACGTTCTGCCCACTAATACGATTTTTACTTATTTCAAAAGCATTTCAATAGCATAAAATGACATTCGTTTCTTCTTATTTCCATAATAATAAGAAGAACAATAATAATAATTATTAGTTTTTAATATTATTTACAATCACAAAAAAGACTGCTCTTTCCACAAAGAAATTTTGTGCATAAATTTATGAAACCATCAATAATCGGATGAAAACCGTCAATATGAATGGGGTCGGAAAATAACACGCTTTGACGAGGATTTGGTCACAGAAGAAGTACGGTACTACATTCCCTGACATAAAAAATAGTATAGGCCGACAAGAAGAAAAAGAAAGCAAAGGGATTTCGCCTAGCCACTAATGTTAATGAGACCATGCAGTATTCTTACCTTGAAGGCTACTCTGACGAATACCACTTACTTATTGATGATTTCATGGGCGAATACAGGAAGATTACCGACCCGATAACCGCACAGTAAAATTGTGCCTTCTCCAAAAGTATGGAGAAGATATATTGATAACAGACAGCAAACAGAACATATGTTGTATATTTTAAAAATATTGAGTACAAAATATTAAATGACTCAAACAAAGGAATACCTACCAGCAAACCATTTCTTACATGATGTTGAATCGGTCGTACCAGAGACGTTGGTTTTATTGTTTGAGTCCGGATTTTAAAACTCAAGAACGGTGCACTTGACTTGAAAGAAAGCAATGTATATCGTTGGGACATGCTGTCGCATGATGGCCATTTATTTGAATAATGATGATAGTGAATGTAGATATTCAAGACGTGAAGTCCCTTCAATGAATTAAATTACTTTAAAATTATGCCAGTATTATTTTCATTCAACAGGTCAAAAAGGAGGACAATTCATGTAAATTTAAAAAAGGAAGGAGAACAGAAGGACAGTATTAAAAAACGAGGACATGTCCTCCAAGGAGGACATATGGCAACCCTGATGTGAACGCATTGGATGGTCTAATACTTTCCATATCATGGGAGGAATACTGACAATAATTCCCCAATCTGCAATCGACCTTCTACGATCAAATCTTCGTCAGCAAAGCGTGTTATTTGCTGATCGGGTTTGTATTGACGGTTTTCAGCTGTAGCGGCATTGGTTATCGATGATATAAAGGAAAAGTGCATAATTTTGTGCACACATTTTCTGGGTGTATAGGACAGTCCCTTTTGTGATTCCATAAATTCAGTCGCATTCTTTTTACCGCATAGGAAACAATAGATTTTGAAATTGTATCTATTGTGATATAAGAGCTATTTATATACCTGGCTGACACTGCTCACTTTTTTTTCAAGTTGATGCAGAAATCAATTTTGGATTAATATACTTCGCATGACAAGATTTACGTACAGACATATCCTCTCACAAGAACAATTTTTTAATTGACACGACTTCTTTCTTCTTCACCTCAGCCACTTAACCTACGTCCAAATTCCCCTCATATTCAAAACACACTCCCTGCTACCAAAATGTTATTTATTGGTAACGTTGTTTATTGCAATCCTCCCGTTCTAAAAATGTCGTCTAAAATATATATTTACCACTAAATACGGTTTTCCTTCTTGGGACAGCAATAATACTATTATTATTATTATTATTATTATTATTATTATTATTATTATTATTATTATTATTATTATTATTATTATTATTATTATTATTATTATTATATTTATTATTAATATAATAATATAATATTAAATTGACAATAATAATAACAATATAACAAACGTCGTTTTATTTTATTGAAATGTTTTTAATATAGGTAAATCGTATTTGTTGGCAGAACGTATAGGCCTACTGTCACTTTTACCAGAACTTTCAAACCCGAGTGTTAACCTCAGTAAGTATTAAAACATTAGTATTTAAATGCTTTTTATTTAAAATGACCGTAGGAATTCAAAAATACCACATTAAAGAGACTGTTAGTATAAAAAAGAAAATTTGGTGAAAGTTTAGTCTCGTAGCTCTGTTAGTATTTACTTCAGGAAAATAATTTATAAAGCAAATTTGTGGGGTGTGTGCATGGTGTGTGTGTGTGTGTGTGTGTGTGTGTGTGTGTGTGTGTGTGTGTGTGTGTGTGTGAGGTTCCCTTTTCATTATTATTAATACTATTATTAGGTACTGTATATGTTTTGGATAACAGATTTCAGTATAATCTTTGATTAAAATATTTGCAATTAAAAAGTATGAAATTTCCTTTCGTATCATAAAAAATAGAAGGTTCCCTTGCTACTGTAGTATTAGCATCCCTCTTTTTCCCCTTTAGTGTAATTTTTAAATCATTCGAAAATCTAAATTGACCGAACAGATCGTGACCCATAATAAAAAAATCTATGACATATCCATGTTTGCATTAAAATACGTCTACAACGTATAATATCGTTAACAACGTATGCGCCTACAACTTAAGTAAAAGCACGGATCGATACGCCTCAATACGGTGACAGCTGCAGCAGCAACACTATTTTCAACGCAGGCTCTTCTCTCCGCACTGGCCGGAACAAGGTTTGCAGGCGTAATGCACAATTCATTGCTTAGCTTTCAGGCGCACAGCATGTTTCGAGATGCTGGTGAATCTTAGGAAAAGTGCCTTCACAAAAATTAATAATTGAGAAGTCAAGATATTCGTTTATTGCCTTCATATTCGGTCCGAAGGTCTTTCAAAAACGTGAATGCAATGGGATAAAAACTCGCTTTTAGGCCATATTCTTCTACTAAGTCTACACTTTTCTTTACTTCAATGAATATCGACAATTTAAAAAGTTTACGTTGATAGAGAATTGATTATGATATATAATATAATTTATTACTTAAGTACTTGTTTTAAATTCATTAACGTGGATGTAATTGATCTTTAAGGAAGTTTAATTCTAGTGTCACTAGGCGAATTTCTGAACTACGCTGCGTCAAATCACAGAGATTAAGCAGTTTGAGTCATCACGAGTTCCTAGTTGGGTGCGCGTTTAAGGACCACCCGGATCTAACGGCACCGAGCCCCTGGCCGAAGGGATAAAAGGCAGTGGCTGGCTAAAACGAATATTGATATTGACGATGACTGACTAAAACGAATTGTAACACTTCTATTAGGGAGCCAAGCTTTTAGAGTTATAAGTCACAAGTTATTAAAGAAAATCTGTGAAAGAATTTGAGAATCAATGAAAGGAATAAATGCAGGGGTTGTACAAACGTGCAACGAGCTAGAAACCGGTCCTGAAAAAATAGCATTACCAATTTCCCATAACACAGACAACATTAAGATCTAAAATGTATCACTCCCTGTATTTTCTGACATACCCTAGCTGAAAATCATATGTAAAACACTAATTGAGTGTCTTGCCAAAATTACGATCTAGTAGCGAAGTGTTTGTACTATGATCTTATTGAAGGTCTGCTTGTTCATTTCCATATTGTTATGCTGATATCGTTAGGGAAGTTAATAGAAGGAATAATAGAAAAATGTTTTAATTTTGGAATAAATGCACAAAAGTTCAAAGAAAACCTTTTTATTCACAAACTTAAGAGGATATGCCATCTAACAAACTATAACCAAAAATAAATAAATGAAAATGAGATATAAATGTTATTAACAATGAGAAATATATAGATGAAATATGATGAATAAATAATTAGGGCAGTAAACTGGGGCAAGCACTTCATTGAATCTTTCTCCGTGCAGAATGGATATCAGGCATTGTGTTCTCTGCAAAAGAAAATGTACGTTGATGATTTGCATAATCTTAATAAATGAAACAAGAGAAATTCAAAATCATATCAATTTAAAAAATACATCACACACATACGACCCATTTAATATATTTGTTCAAATATTCATTTTATTAAAGAAATTTTGATATTTATTATTGGATATTGGATTATTGGATATTTATTATTGGAGAACTCAACACAACAAATTGGCCATAAAGTGGGCTTAAGAGATAGGTTCTATCATTAAACATGCGTTATTAAATAATCATAATGTTAGTAGAAACAAATTATTATGATTGACGTTTTGAAAATCCCCAGATAACATTTAGAAAAGGAGTTATAAGGAGAGCAACGAGGATACAAAGGAAACAACCTTGTTGTTGGAACCATCTAATTTTAGTTATTTCTCTTCATACTTATCTCTTCATACATCTCTTCTCTACTTATCAAGATTTTACAATTTAAATAGTAATCCACAGTGAAATTAAAACAATAAGGAAGGAATTAATACACGGAAATTCTGTTACAATTCGAGATTTTTAAAATGCTCATATTAAAGCTAGTGGTGCATAATTGCCAAGACTCTCGTATTGGATTAATATTCTCTTGGGTTTGGGCTAGCTTTTCTGTTTTGGACCACCCTTTTTCCAATGGGCATCTGTCGATGCTTACAAGACCTATCTGGGCCTCCCGCAGTACCTACGACTCATCTGGGGAGATTTCCAGTGAAGAGCACCTCGCGCATGACATGATGGGAAGATTATGGTGTAAGTGTAATGCGCGAGGGATTCGGAGTCCCCCCTGACAGAGCACAAAAGAAAAGATGCATGTCTAGCGTGGGTTTCAATCTCCCAAACTTAGCGTCCACGTACTTGGGCTCACCTTCCACGAGGCCCTGACTCACTTGATAAGTACTACGTGTTAAGGTTATGTTAGATAATAATTTGATGAAACTAATAATATAACTAAAACCTTTTTTTCTTTATCCCACTTAGTTTGTAAGAAGAAAAAGATACTCGCACTCCTACGCGATAAAACGGACAATTTTCGGCAGAAAAACACTTATTGCTGGGCCTTAGTATCGAAAAAGTGGATATATCCAGTTACTAAATTTAGAAAAAAATCCTCTAACACGTGGTGTAGCCAGAATTCATGTTTTGTTCGTCTTTCATACCGAAAAATCGACTGACGACAAAACGTCTGTCCCTGTCTATGGTCAACGCCTAGCGTCTAAACCGTTCGGCGGATTTTCTCCAAAATTGTTATTTCTCGATCAATATAAACGAACTCAAGGCTTTGGGAGTTTCAAACGGATATTTTGAAACCTCTCCATTTTTTTTTAAATTTTCGCCTCGTATGTATTAAGGGACGGTAAAAAATACGGCGCTAGTTCCATTTTCGGCGAACTCTCCGTATTTTCGAAAATTGCAAAAATTGCTATTGGATTGCTATTTTGGAATTACTATGCTAGCATTGGAAAACTTTTGAGTTGAGACAATTACATTTTCAAGCGTCGCCCATTGTTCGATCCGCGTAGTGTAGCGTAGTGGTAAGGGTGGCAACGAGTTATCTCTGAGGACGTGAGTTCGAGTCTAGAAAAAAAATATTGCTCGTTGAAAAGAGTTTTGCCAGTTGAAAACACTTTTGCAGGTTTACGTGCTAGTATCAATTAGCAGAGCAGTTAGAAATAATGTGAGAAAGTATGTGTGTAATCATTCGTGCCATGGTCTCCGAGCTGTGAGGACGTATTTCTTTAGCGCTCCGAGGATCACCGCAGGTAGTTTGAGTGAGCGGCGCAGCAGGTAGTTTTCTTCAGCCGTAGGACCGTTTGGGAATAGCGCCGCACACAACGCCAGTGTCTGCCTGATATAAGTTAAGTATAACCTATACTTTTTAATATAGTGCTAATATTCTTTGTTTTTTTTTCTAAAAGTTATTTCTTGTGTTAAACTAGTTTTTTCTATTATTGTATATTATGGCCACACGTAACGCTAAAGTTAACGACGCTGTCTCTGCTTCGCTGATTGAAAGCATCCTGACTTCGGATGCGTTCATGAGCAAAATTTCACAGGTTGTTTCCGAAGCAATGGATAGGAAATTGGAGGAGTTAGTTTCTCGATATGAAGAGAAACTACTACAAAAGACCAAGGAGATCGATGATCTCAAACTCCAACTGGCAGAGCGTACTGACGAGCTCGAGCAGTACCAGCGCAGAAACTGCTTAAGGATCTTTGGAGAACCGGAGCGTGATGGCGAGGACACCGACTGCATTGCAATCAATGTTGCCAAAAAGATAGGTGTCCAATTAGATATCAGTGATATTGATCGCAGCCATCGAGTTGGCCGAAAAACGAATGGTGGTACTCGTCCTATAATTGTCAAATTTACTAGTTATAGGAAGCGCTGGGAAATTTTTCAATTTAAAAAAAATTTGAAGAGAACTGGTGTCACCATTCGTGAGGACCTGACGAGGATGCGGCTGGAAGTCCTAAAAAAGGCTGTGGAACGTTTCGGCCAACAGAACGTTTGGACAACAGATGGTGTCATCATCGTGAAGGTGAGAAATTCCAAAGTCCGTGTCAGAACTGCAGCAGAACTGGATAGCATAGAAAATTAGGAGCAAAAGTCTATGTACCAGCTTTCTTTTTAAAACAAAAAGATTTTTATTTTTTTCTTTATTTGTTTTAGTGATATTAAATTATTATTACTACTATTATTACTATTAATATTATTATTACTATTATTATTATTATTACTATTATTATTACTATTATTATTATTATTACTATTATTACTATTTTATTACTATTAATATTATTATAATTATTACTATTAACGCTTCCTCCTCTAATTTATTATTACTAATCATTAGAATTATTTTCATATTGCTACATTTTAATTCCATTATTTTGTATTAATACTGTCCCTATTTGTTTAATTATAGTTAATTATTATCCCGCTAGAATATAAATTAGTTGTAAGAAACTTAGATCAATTAGACTATTTCAAAGTAGTTAGTGTTCCAAGTGTGATCATAAGCTAATTTATTTACTTCCGATTCCTTTCTGCACAATTCCATTTGAAATTTTCCACTGAGGATATCTAAACGTGGCAACAAAGTACGACACAGACTTTCTCTCAGTACACGGGTCTCAGGAATTCTATACCTGTGCTTAGTGCTCCCCCCGACCCCTTGGAAAGCCCCAGACCCGCTCGAAGTAGCACTGCAACCCTTCAAGATTTACAAAGCTCTTTATCTCGGTTTCCTCGTGGTTTGTCTGTTTTCCACGTAAATGCACAATCACTTAAGCAGCATTACTCTGAAATTTCAAATATTATAACGGAAACGAAACCAGACCTGTTATTAATTAGCGAAACATGGCTAAAATCTACAATAAAATCAGGACTCGTATCGGTATCTAATTATAAACTCTTTAGGAATGATAGGTCGGTGATTAAAAACAACTTAAAAGAAAAGATGGGTGGAGGGGTTGCATTGTTTGTTCGTGATGACATTAAGGTTAAAGTAGTCGCTCACTCCCCATCGACTTTGCCTGGCATGGAATATATGTTTGCGGAAATCCAAATTGAAATGAAACGTATACTTATTGCCGTCGTTTACTGGCCCCCGAAAACGGGCGTTTTATCTGAATTAGAGGTTCCCCTTTCACAGTTTGTAAATAAATATCAGGATATCATAATCATGGGTGATTTCAATTGCGATCTGAAGGTACCGCTCACAAACTCGGCCGAAAAGTTTATTGATACTATCAACTCATACAATTTACAGATATTAGAATTTGGCCCTACTCACCTATCATTAGGAACTGAAACATGGATAGATCACGCGATCGTGTCAGATAATTCGAAAGTATTAACGTACGGTCAGATATCTGTTCCGGGAGTATCAAAGCATGATTTGCTATTTTTGGTGTACTCTATAAAATGTCCTAAATATAAACATAAAATTATCCGCTACCGTGACTACAAAAATATCAATTCTGAGGCTATGTGCGACGACAGCACCAAAGCTCCCTGGCATGAGGTTTATAATCAAACATCCCTTAATAGTAAAGTAGAAGCCTTCAATGAAATTATATCAGACCTTTTCGATAAGCATGCACCATGGAAAACGCGACGAGTGACACGTCCCGCGGCCCCATGGCATACAAGTGAATTAAAGCAGTTCATGCAGGAACGCGACTCAGCTTACCGTCGCTTCAAGGCTAATAAAACCATTGACAATGAAAGAGCGTACAAGAAGTTACGAAATTCCGTAAAACAGAAAATTAGAAACGCGAAAATTCGATATTATTATGACATCTTTAAATTGAAAACGAACACTAAAGATGTTTGGAACTCTCTGAGAGACCTCGGGATTACGAAAGCAAATTCTTCTGAAATTCCTGTCGACATGTCCTTGAATGACATTAATGACTACTTTGTAAATGTTTCAAAACCAATACCACCCTGTGTCAAACGTAACACATTACAGACTCTTGCAGCCAATTCACCTGCGGTCAGGGATACATTTTATTTCCATAACGTAGATTATCACGAAGTTAATATGATTGTTCGCTCCCTAAAATCAAATACTAATGGCTCCGATCGAATTACAGCGAAACAATTGAAACTTGTCTTACCATTTGCCCTTCCGGCACTTACGCATTTAATTAATTTCTCACTTACAACGGGAACCTTTCCTCAAGCGTGGAAGCTTGCACATGTTCGACCCTTGCCAAAATCTGAACTGACTTCGGTGTCTTTCAGTTATCGCCCAATTAGTATATTACCGACAGTGTCAAAAGTTCTTGAAAAAATTGTTCGAAAACCGATTGTAAAACACTTAACTGATTCAGATCTTCTCAATAACTTTCAATCCGGCTTTAGAGAAGGTAGAAGCACCCAAACAGCTTTACTAAAAGTAACTGAAGATATAAGGAAAGCGCTAGATGATGGCCTCGTAACTGTATTAACACTTTTAGATTTTAGTAAAGCTTTCGACTCTGTAGATTACGATATACTAATTGCTAAATGCAAAAATCTAAATTTCTCTGATTCCACTATCTCTTGGATTGCAAACTATCTCCACAATAGGCAACAAATTGTAGTAGTTGACGATCTCCATTCCGATCCAAAACTTCTCCACCGTGGAGTACCTCAGGGATCCGTGTTAGGGCCGCTGTTCTTCTTAATTTATGTGAATGACTTATCACGCGAACTTAGAGAATGTAGTCATCATATGTATGCGGATGATCTGCAAATTTACATCTCCGGGAAACCGTCACAGGTAGCAATGCTAATAAATAAATTAAATAATGAGCTCTCATCTGTAGTAAAATGGTCAATGAAAAACGGATTCAATTTAAATCCTACGAAATCACAAACCATCATAATTGGCTCTTCCCAAATGCACAAGAAACTTGAATGTTTATCTATTCCTGATGTGCTTATAGGCAATGTTGTAGTTCCTCGTTATTCACAAGTGAAAAACTTGGGCTTAATTTTTGATGATCATCTAAGCTGGGAATACCAGATCCGAAATGTCTGTCGCAAGGTTTATGCATCTTTGCAATCCCTTAGATGTATCGACAAATGTCTCCCTACAAATACGAATGAAATGTTAGTAAAAACTCTGTTGTGTCCTCATTGCGACTATGGTGATATTGTGTACAACAATTTAAAAGATTCACTCGCTCAAACTCTGCAAAGAGCTCAAAATGCCTGTATTCGTTTCATTTATAATATAAAAAAATACGATCATATCTCCAGAGTTTATAAAGTGAACAAAATACTGACACTAAAGGATAGGCGTTTGTATCACAGCCTTTGTCTTTTATTTAAGATGCTAAAAGTGGATTCCCCGTCATATTTAACAAATTATTTCGTATATCTTAAATCCTCTAGATTTCAGAAATCTCAGTTACTCTGTATTCCAAAAAGTAAAACAAACTACTACAATAAATCATACGCAAGTAGCCCGAGAGTGGAATAAATTGCCTTTCAACATTAAAAACTGCTCCTCATTAACATCTTTTAAGAAACACCTGAATGACTTTCTTACAAAATAGAATATATCATTATACAACTTACATCACTGTAGATATTCGGGTGTCAAATCCAATGTCAGTTTTACCTCCTTTTAGGAATGTTAAAAAGTGACTAAAATGTTTAGTAATAACCGTAATGTACTTGTTGAAAATTTATTCTTTTGTGATTTGTTTGATACTGCCGGAAATGTGTTTTCATCCATAGGAGCAGAGGAGGATTAGAGCAAGAAGACGATTCCCTTGCAGCATGGCCAGCAGATGAGGAAAACATCCCAAAATCCTGTCACTTCATTTTAGCTTAGTTACTATTGTATTAGGACGCAGCCTGCCTGGTGGGTTTTCCCCGACTAGCGGGTTTTCCTCCAGGGTCGAGCGGCGAGTGAGGTGGTGTGTTTCTGTATTTAAAAGATTACAGTCGCTCGGGGTGAATACCAGGCTGCCGCGTAGCGCGAAAACGTTTGGAGCAATGCTATTCAACTCAACTTGTTTAACTTCCGTCTATGAATTTATAATTCGTCAAACAAAATTTGCCACATTTCTGTCTATTTTAATATTTCATTTATCTTTTTAAAAGCTACATTTAAATTATACTTTTCTACTAACCACTTGCAACATAAATATATTTTTATATTTGTATATAATATTATATGTTTGATCTTTGTATACATCTGACATGTGGTTAGGCGGAAGAGCGGGCCTAATGGCCCGAGCCTCGCCATATCAATAAAGGCATTATTATTATTATTATTATTATTATTATTATTATTATTATTATTATTATTATTATTATTATTATTATTATGTGTTGTTGTAACACCATTAGTTTCATATACGCGGCCTGAAATAAGCTTTCCCTAATTGAATCTACGAATATGACCTTTTTTGACACCATTCTTTTCCATAGCACAACAAATATTTCAACATGAACATCTTCAAATATTACTCCCAAAAACGAACAATTTTATCAAAATTAACCCAACCATAGGCATACAATGCATAGAACATAACATATATAGCAGGTATTGTAGAACACATTACAATGCGCATGTATTGTAGTATACATTGTAGAACATAAAATTTATAGCACGTATTTATAACAGTTGCCACAATGGTTTGGTTAACTTTAATGCATTTATACTGACTCAATAGTGTTTTTATCAAAAATATAAATTTTTACATTTTCTCAATTTATTAGTTCCGTGCAAGGAGAATTAAAATATGACTTTTGAAGAGTAAAAACTGCCCTTATAAGCAAATTTTCTTTAAAATAACTGGAGCTATTTTTTTGTTGCGAAAATATTTGAGTGTTTCTGAAAATGCAAACTTTTGAGCTCAATTTTCTAGAAACTTCATTCGAAATCATTTGAAGCACTTGTACTCACAAATGCAATAATATGTAAAAACGCCAGTAATGTTGTAATGCGATTAACAACGTGCGATATATTTTAAAAGAATTGTACATTTTTAAAAATCAATAAAATACATGAAATTTACGTTTATTTCGTTTTCTGTTCTTTATTATTCTATAATTCAAATATTATTGTTTGACAAAATTTTCAAAATGTAATTGAGGCTTAATGTAAAGTACTCCACAAAATTAAAATATGTTTCAAACTTGCAGGGCCCCGAGTTACTTTAAATCAAGAAAAGTAGCTGAAAAGGAGAAAAGTAGCTGAACGGTTTTCGGCGTTAGCGCTGACAACAGACGGTCGGGCACACGTGTTTTTGTCAAGCGATTTTTCAGTATCAAGGACCGGCAAAACATGGATTCACGTGTAAAAGTAAGTAATTTACTATATACAGGAACAATATTTATCCACTTTTTCGTTAGCAGGGCCCGGTAATAAGAGTTTCGCTGTAGTAAATGTGCCGTTTTCCGGCACAGGATTACAACACTTTCTCTCCTTTCAAAGAGAAACGGGAGAGAAAGTACAAATTATTCCATTTACAATCTCATATTTTAAAATAATAGATTGTAACTGAGACACGACAGACAATTTTCTGTTTTAATTATTCCATTCACTTCTTTGTAAGTTCAATTTAATGCGCTGCTGAAAATCTTTAATTATAATGCTAAATCATTATGAAAATCATTTAAAAGAAAGTGTCTCTGAATAACAAATAAGAAGACCACGAATTTGTTATGCCCTAAAATATACGATAAAATCGAGAAAGACAAAATTCTTAAGAGAT